>JAJJWW010019365.1:0-58354 GCA_023531295.1 Papaver armeniacum
TTTGTTTCGTGTGGAGAGTCCGAAAAAGAGACTAGATTCCTAGATGAGGCTCGTTCCTATCATTGGGAATATTGACCTTGTCCGAGATTTTCTCGAGAGATTTGAATCTCTCCGAGATTTTGCCAAGAGATGTGAATCTCTCCGAGATTTTGAGGATGGACCAAAATCTCTACGAAGATTTTCTTAACATATCTGAATCTCTATGTGGTCAGCTGGGACTCGTCCTGAAGAGAGAGAAAAGGATTTTCACGCCCGATTAATGTCACTGCGAGACTTTGACTCGCTTGTCTTTGACCAACGTATCTTGCAGAGATGTGGTAGGAATCAATTGTGTACGTATTTATGGGGCTGACATGACCAGTGTATCTCAGGAGGATGTTCTAGGAATCTGCCGAAATGTCCCAGAGGCAAAATAACCAATGTATCTCGCGGAGATGTCCTAGTAATTATTCGGAAAACTCAGTAAGTCAAGTTAGATCCTAGAGTAGACATGACCAGTGTATCTCGCGATGATGTACTAGGAATCAGTCATTGATCCCAAATAGGATGAGTCGTGCTTATAGGAGACATACGTATCTCTCGCTCCGGGTCATAAGTCTGTTCGGGGACGTTTTTACGCATCTATAGAGCCTACATGACCAGTAGTATCTCGTCGAGGATGTATACTAGGAATTATGGCATCACAATGTTGCGTCTTGCGAAGACATGCTGGTTGTTCTGGTTCATAAGTCTGTCGGGGACGTTTACGCTCTACAAAACCTACGTGACTAGCGGTATCTCGCGGGGATGTGTGCTAGGAATCACGACATCATGACCAGTAGTGTATCGTGGGGATGTATACTAGAAATCATGGTTAGGGGTGCCTTGAAGGCCAAGGGCTTAATCTCTCCGTGAGAGTTGAGTTTTGTCATTTGGTCTTGAAATTACACTTTTGCCCATTATCCAAATTTCACCATCTACAATCAAAGAATCGCATTTATTGTTTTGTGGACAAACTAAGAACCCAAAAAATTTGAGTATACTAGTATCTTCATTGCCTCCTTTAAAAATAGTCATACTCCTCCAATAGATTGGAGATTTGATTTGATATAGGTAGGCAAATAAAAGTTTACAGTCTCCTTCAGTTGTAAATTTACTGATGTTGATATCTTTAGCCCATGGTGATGCACGATGAACTCTTAGTGCTTATGCTTCTTCCAAGTTTGATGTTGGTCCCGCCATTTCGTTTCACTTGCATGCGTCATCCCTCAAAATTAGACCAAAACAAAATGTTATGATTCATGGTCACAGGTTAGACCCACTCGCTTAGGTTCTTTCCTAGGTTCAAAAGTTTTCTTCTTTGAAGTGGTTTTAGATTTGGGAAAAAAGCGGTTCAGGTCCAAAACCGCTCAAAAGGACAGTTTAGTCCAGACTAGTTGACTAGGTACAATTTAATCCAAATAATGTACAAAGACGCTACTAACCTTCGCACGCTTTTATTAAAGCACACGTGCAATCAAATGAATCGTTTTGTAATCCGGCGCATCTCGGTGTGATTGCGACACGTTAGCCCATAATTAAAAAACTAATTAAAGCGGCGTAGAATGAGACAATTTCTTTAATCGCACCATTTGGCTTTATCGAAACTTCAAGAAAAATCAAAGAGAAAATTTCGAGACAAACCTAGAAAACTCACGAGAATAAAACCCTAAATTCATCAAGAAAACTCGATTCTATGAAGCATCATTAGCATAATGTTGAATAGAAACAAAGTAGTTTCTAAGAATAACACACCAATAGTTGAAGATTCAACATCAACTGAAGAACAAAATCCATCACTAGCAGGAGACGAAATCGCAAAATCAACGTCACCAACGACGAGATCGAAGTCGACATCAAAAGATTCAACACCAATTTCATCAACTGCAGAATAAATTCCATCAAAATCAGTAGGTCCAAAAACGATATCTAAGAGAAGTTTAGAAGTACCAACATCAAAATCGATGCGAGAAACCTCAAGAACATCACCAATTAAGAAGAAACCAAAGCCAGCAAAGCCTTCAACATCAAAGCCTTAATTACTAAACATGCACTAATAAGAAATCAAAGCATTCAAAGGCTTCAAATAAGCATTAACGAGAAAAAAGGTAACAATTCAAGTCCATTCTAGTATATTTTGAGCAATTTTATGATATTTCTTGTATGTGTACCAATCAGTACACCACCATGCTACTTCTGTGTTTCATGTGCGATTCTATATTTTTTGAGCAATTTTATCTTTGTTTTGTTGTTGGTGTGTACACATCTTTACACCGCCATGTTGTTGCGGTGCTTCATTTCTTGGTATGTATGTTTTGTAGCAATTTTTGTGAAAATTGTTGTACCAGGTGTAAATATTTTGGTACACCAGCATGTTGTTGCAGTGCTTCGTGTCCAGTTCTTGACTGTGTGTAAATCTTTGGTTCACCAGCATTTTGTGAGAATTTTTGTGATATTTCTTGACTGTGTGTAAATAATGGTACACCAGCATGTTGTTGCCTGTTTTGTAGCAATTTTTGTGATATTTCTTGACTGTGTGTAAATACTGGTACACCAGCATTTTGTGAGAATTTTTGTGATATTTCTTGACTGTGTGTGAATAATGGTACACCAAAGCATGTTGTATGCTCATATACGTACCCAGTGTCTTGGTTTGTACACCAGCATTTTGTGTATGCTGCATGCATTTTTACTCACTATCTAACGTAATGATGTACTTGTTTGTACACAACATTTTTGTATGAGTATCATGTGCTATGCTTCTCTTTTCTTATTCTCATTCGTCTATTTTCGTAGATACAAACAAACCTTATAGAGAAGGTTTTAATGCAATCAATGAGTTTGTGAACAAGCACTTTGAAAAGGATGGAGAAGTACGTAAAAAGGATCGTAACAAAGTCTGGTTCACATAATTTCAGTTAGAGAAGCAAAAAGAGAGCCCTTTTTGGCATGTAGTAGATGCCTTTATTAACAAGAAAGCTGAAAAGGAGGAGGAGGAAAACTCGAAAAAAGAAAAAGGAGAAGAAGAGAGATGATGTTTGGTTCAAGAGTCAGAATCAATCTTGAAGATTGTGCAAAATTTCCGTCATGATCATTCGAAAGAAATGTCTTTATGTTCAATACTGCCGAGGAGAAAAACTTTGTGGAAGTAGAGACTATGCTAGAAGATTTGTTCTTAATTTTTGAATTAGAAATGGTGGGATCGAGAACACGATGAAGGAGAATGTGCCAAAACTAGAGGCGAGCAAACATACGGTCCACTAATAAACCGAATAAATCGGAAGTAGAAATATAAGTTGGGGAAACTTGATGTGGAGAGTGAAATCTTGCGTATAATGAAGCTAAAATCAAAGTTGGATAAGGAGATTGAGAGAAATGCCGAGGACTTGGTAGTGTTGTTTGCGATGTATACGTGCATCCTTGTTTTTTTACCATAGCAAATGGAAGCGGGATTACGAAGAGCAAATTTGCTCCCTACTTTGAATCATTTGAAAGAATGAAGAAAACCAACTGGCCAGTGCATATACATAAATATTTAATGGATAGCATAAGGAAAAATGTTGGTGATCCACTTAAAGTTAATGGTTGTACGGTGTACCTGTTGGTGAGTACATCATTACGGATAGTATGTGTATATTGTTTTACACAAGTATTAAGTTGTACCAATTTACATGCTTCTCTAACTGTATTTGTTGGGTCCTAAGATTTCTAACTCTTTAACTTTTTGTCAATGCAGTATTGGTTTGCTGAACATAACAATAGCATGACGCCAAACAATGAACAAGGTTTCCCTAGATTTCTAAGGTGGGTAATAAGTGACATCAGCAATACAATAGAGAAAGATATTAATGAAGCCATGAAAAAGGTAACTTCATAACTTTCTTTATGATAGTGATTTCTTCCTATATGTGTACAACAATATACACATTGAAAAATGGTGAGAAAATTTTGTCATGTGCACAACAATATACGCCAGTAACACGGGTGTAAAAGATGTACACACTCGTTATACATATTGACACTTTGGCATGTTTTGAGATGCAACCCGGATGGGTAAAATCTTGGAGTAATGAACATCAACAGATTCTGGAAGAGTACAGAAGAGCAGGGGAGAAAATAGCAGAGATGTATCGAAAGAAAAGTCGTACATATGAGTAACAACAAAGAGATGAAGCATTGGAAGAGCTTTCGAGATGCGGCTTAAACATCAAAAGCTTGTTAGCTTCATTGAAGAAAAAGCCAAGATACTTTATTCAGCTAATCAAGTTGTGGAAAAGATCGGGATCTTTGTTGATTTAATTCTTTGAGACCTTGCAAGAAATTATTTCTTTGAACAAAAAGTTACAAAGTGAGGATGAACGTGATGATGATGTTGATATGCATGATGATGATAATAGTGATGACGATGACGATGACAATGATGGTGGCAAAGGTGGTGATATGAAGGGTGGTGCTGGCAAAGGTGGTGATATGCATGATCATGATGACCAAGGTGGCAAAGGTGGTGATATGCATGGTGGTGATGATGAGGGTGCCAATTCGAAAACCGAAGGTATAAAATCACTCTTACTAAATGTGGCAGTCATTTGTTTTTATGTGTGTAGATAGTTGTACACCAGTATGCTATAACTCGTACCTTTTCTCTAAACTTGCATCTTTTAGCTCCCCTTCATCAAAGACCAATAATGAAAATTAAGCAAAAGATATGGATGATGGAAGTGAATATGACAAAGGAGTTGAGTCCGAAACGCTAACAAGCCGAGGTATGGTGATCTAAGCTCGCATTTTATTTCATTTCTTGTATCATGTACATACTTGTATACCATCGATAAAATTCAATCAAAATTATATTTTTCAAGCGAGGCCTCTGTCAAAGTCAAATGAAGAAGAGGATGGAACAAGGCTTGAAGTTGAGTGCAAACTGCTAACAAACCGAGGTATAAAAATATTTTTTTGTTAGGCTCGCCGATTGTTTTCATTTTTATATGTGTACCAAGTTGTACACCTTAGTGATTTCTTCTATATATGTGTGTGTACAAAGATGTACACTTTTGTAGAACCTAACAAAAATTTCATTTTTTTATGTGTACCAAGCTGTACACCTTAGTGATTTCTTATGTGTACCAAGTTTGTACACCTAAGTAATTTCATTTTTGTTTTCATTTTTATATGTGTACCAAGCTGTACACCTTAGTGATTTCTTCAGTATATGTGTATGTACAAAGATGTACACTTTTGTAGAACCTAACAAAAATTTCATTTTTTTCAGCACTTCTCTGCCAGAGACATCTGCATATAAAGAAGACCAAAGTTGCAACTCAAACATTTGAAATTGATGAGGCTTCAATCATCGTGATTTGAAGCCTTAGCTCGTGGACTGGACCCTAAAGGCATGATGCGGTTGAAGGAGATGTGATTTTACTCACTCAAGGAGAAGATCAACTGGATGATCCTTATTCAACAATTGAGGAACTTCTAGACAACTTGTCCGAAAGTGTCTTCATAAAGCTTGAAAAAAGGTTGTTGAGAATGCACGCGTCGACGTGAAGGAAAAGATGGCAACCGTGATCAACGAATGTCCAAGCTTTCAATTGTTGAGCCAAGAAGATCCTAAAGAAGAGTTGTCGTAGAGATCATTATCCAAAGAAGACATAAGAGAAATGATTATTCTTGAAACGGTGCAATTCATCCAACAACATGGAGATGAATTTTTTAGCGATCAAGAAGAGCGAAGACACCACCAGCAAAGACAAGAGCCGGGAGGATGAAGGAAGCAAAAATGTTGAAGACAAGAGCTCTTTGGCGGGGTGTCCAAGACACCACCAAAGAGAGTTGCAGAGAAAAACTTGATGTCGATTTCACGCCGGGGCAAAAACAGACAAGTTAGGCCGAAAATGGATGACAAAGGAGTTGAAAAGGGCAAGAGGATCCAAATTGATGACGAAGAAAAAACACCCTATCCTGCTCCGAAAAGAGAAAGGACAATGAGTATCATCCTTATCGCTTTGCCGGATATCCGTCAATCACCACTTTACCATGCCATTGACACAGACCGGACAAGAAAAGGGTACAGAAATTCTTCGATTATGCAAGCCCCGACGTAAGTTCACAAAACAATACCTCGTACTATATGAATGATTGAATCTTATTGAAAAAGCTTATGTGCACCACTATGTACACCATGTTAACATTTCCTTTATGATTATGCGGCTCGTAGCTTGGGAACTAACAAGGCTCCAAGATCCAACGGTCAAGGAAGATGTTATGATTATGGGGAAAGTACTTTGTGAATCGATGTTCAACAAGTATTTGGATCAAGCGGTACTCGGTTTTTACATCCATCGACGTTGCAATGCAATGGTCGAGAGACAGTGACATCCGTCATCCTGGTGACCAAGTACATGAGATGCGAAATTATGAGTCCTCTTGCATGTGTAAGTTTCTCAAAAAAATAAATAAAAAAATGTCATATATAGATAATTTAATGATGTGTACATACTAGTACACATGATTGACATAGATATATACACCGGTATGCCTTTGTAGATTTATTTTTAGGAGTGGACATAGATATACACCCAAGTATGCCATATGATTGACGAATGCTATATTAAGTGTTTGCATGAATGTTTGATTGATAGATTTTATATAGGTATGATTTAGGTGTACCTTATTTTCCAACAAATTATTGATTGCGTACTATGTGAAGAACAACAACATCGGTGAGACACAAAGGCTTGTGGTAGATTTCATACGGGACATGCCCGACGATTTGGAAGTTCTTCTAATCCCCCTCAATCACTTTACAATACAAAATGCGGTGGGGATTCACTTTGGTCGCTTTTGAAGTTTGATTTCATAGCTGAGGAGTGGAAGTGGTACAACTTCATTGCACTCAAATGAGCACTACAAAAATGATGCACAACAAGCGGCAAATGTGGTGCGGTTGGAACTCAACAAAAGAGAGTGTTAAAGGGTGATGCGCCTATAGAACCGCATGAGATAAACATCATGCAGTGTCCTTCTCAAGGTACCAATCCAGATTACTGTTGTATACTTGCTACTTTATAAAACGAGGTATGAAGAAGAGAAAGAGTATGGAAAGAGATCAGCAGAGGGCCGAAAAATCTGTCGGGATATGAGAGCGACATTGGTGGGAAAGATCTTGAAAAAAGTCGGATACTATGAACAGTGTGGGATGTAGCAGCGATGAAGCGCACAAGCGAGTGGCGCTTTGAGTATGGAAAAGAATCCATTGATGAGGAAGAAGAGTTTATTTTCCTAATTCATTATACAAGATCAATTTGTGAATTGCTTGCTTCTAAACATTTTCTATCTTTGCAGACAACAGAATCAAATTTCAGTTTTTATAACTTTGTTTATGACTTATCAAGACCTTGAATTAATATTTTTATTAGTTGGAAATTTGTTGGTTTGAAATCTTATTAGTTTTCAATATTGATGTTATTGATGTTACAAATTTATGACTTGTCACTACCATTTGAAATGTATATTTCAGGTTTTGAAATCGAAGGTGTACTTGATTGTACACAGTGCGACTTATATGAAAATGTTCATAAGGTGTACATAAAGGTACACATGTTACGAAAGATTTTCATACTTTATCAAAAGTATAAAAATGAAAGACATAAGTATATTACTAAAATTTTTATATCATGCAAAGAATCGAAAAATTGAACATAACAAAAGTAATAAGTAATTACTAAACAAAATAGACTAGTAGCATCCATTGTACACCAAGGTGTACATAGTGGTACACATGTAAAAAGACAGAAAATAAAATCGAAGTTCACGGGAAGGTGTACAGAATGGTACACATGTCCCAGCACTTATTATCCACGCCAAAGAAAATCGAAAAGACATTACCAAAAGTAAAGACCAAACACATAGAATCTTTTGAAAAAATGAAACATAGAAAAAGTCATCAAATCATGGGGCGGTAGCTCGTTGTGGTGACCAAGTGTGAAGCACTTTGTGCACATCATTTTCCTCTTTTGCTTCTCATAAGGATGCATGATTCGTTGTGTTCTTCGCCTACCTGGTGGAGAAACATGAATAGGAACAATAATCCTATCACTAGGATCATAAGTCTGCGGCTTGTCATAATTGGGGATTGGCAAGATGATCTCCTGGTATGTCCTGTTATACCACTCGGTGGTGAAGTATGGCTCAACAAAATCATAAATGTCTTCTCTAGTAGCTTGAATTGCAGCACAAGCATGTGCACAAGGAAAACCATCAACTCGCCACCGTGACATGTACAAGTTTTCTGCGCAATAGATCTACGAGAATGAGTCCGGGGAGACTCGACTTCATACAATCTTTCCATGGGTGAACAACGGTACAAGTACGACCAATGTCGATGTTTTCCTTTAGTAAAGCCTCATATTCAGGAGTGAGCCTAGTGTTGAATGTTTCCAGGACCTAGTATCCTTCTACGAGACATTTTGTCCATAACCTTCAAACCGACATGATAAAAACACAAACCATAAAATCAAAAACATGTGTACAACAAAAAGGAATACAGATAAAACATGTGTACAACAATTTACGCATCAAGAAAATCAATGTGTACAACAATGTACACACAGTTGGATACATGTATCTACAGATCAGCGAACACATGTATGCAAACAATGTAGACAGATTGCATAAATAAAAAACTAAACATAAAACTCACCGTATCGCATCGAGAAGAACAAATGCAGGCAACTTTTTAAAAGGAAGAACCCGGTTGTTGAAGGACTCAAAGCAAAGAGTTGAAGAGTGAGCACCATATCCGCATACGGGGAAAAACGCATTTGCCCATTTCTCCTTTGGAATAGTCCCCGATATAATTAGCAACATGCCCAGCTCCAATTGCATGCATTCCCTTCAAAGCTTCTTCAAAGTTTTTGGTGTGTAAGAGTACGCACTTTGTAAAACAAATCAGAACGGGCTTCAATTCGCATCACACGATCCAATGGGGAGATTGCATTTGATGTGGTAAAAGCAATAGCTGTGATGTGAATTAGAAAATATTTTGGAATGCCCCCGCAAAAGTCCTTCTCCACGATCACTAAGGAAAACAATCGGGACGATCATCGACCATCGACAATAGTTTTTGAAGATTCTCCGTAAACCAAAACCAATTATCTTTGTTTTCAGTATGTACAATGGCAAAAGCAAATGGGTAAAACTCATTGTTTCCGTTGATACATGTTGCAGCCATAAGAGTACCCTTGTATCTACCAGTAAGAAAAGTAGCGTCCAAGTAAATCATGGGCCTGAGATACTTATAGTTATGCTTGCAAGCACCGTAACAAACGAATATCCTCTGAAATATATTTGTTCCATCCTCAACTTCAAACTTCACATAACTATCGGGATTAGTTTCCTCAATTTCTTTGACATACCAAGTAAAATCACTATACGACTTCTCATCATCGCCATACTTGTTCTTCAAATACTGACTTCTTTCCCCTACGGGCATGGTGATACTTAATATTGGACCCATAAGTTTTCTTGAAAAGTGATATGATCTGATTGGGTTTTAAGCTAGGATCACCCTGTAAATTGTCAGCGATCAAATGCTTGATTAACTTGGTTGTCACCGCAGGACTCTTCAACCTCAAACCAACACCACAACTACACGAAAATAAATAAAATGGAATAAGTAATGTGCACCACAATTCACACCTAATAAGATCTCAAAAACAACACTATGAACATACACAAAAAACCAAGCAAGAACATGTATTTTAAGAGTACAACAAGTACAGTGCACCACAATGTACACCTAAAACAAATCAACATAAAAACTAACGAGAGCAAGTAAACTAACTATTTCAAAGCAATGTGGACTAGTATGAAAACCACTAACCTCGTGAGCGTTAGAATCTTTCAAAGCACGAACCGAGAAGTATCACCATTCACGGGCCCAAAATGAATCCTCCAAGCACAACCATCTTCTTCGCATTTTGCAAAGAAACGAGTTCTATCATTTTTAAGAATAATAGGCTTGTGACCGGTAGCCATCTTGTATTCATCAAGAGCAATCCTAACGACTTTAACACCACCCACGAATTCTCTACCAATCTCGTCAAATATATAATTCCATTCATCGATAATAAGAGGCTTACCCTTGTCTGCATCATGATCTAACACCCTTACCATCTTAGGACTTTCAAGTTACACAAGCGAGACTTAGAACAAGAAGCGTAACTCTCTGCACGCAACTGGATTTAGAACTTAACTCATCACATCGCTACTACCATACTTAGAACGAGAAGTATGATTCGGAATTATTCCCACACGCAAATACACATCTTCATTATCAATAAGAATCATGAAACCAATTAAGCTTTGAAGTTGTATATCTGTCACATAAACTACTTGAGCATTGTCCATATAATCGAAACATATACTCCCGGGGAGACAAAGACCTCCGGTGCTTGCATGTTAAATGCTTCAATTCTTCTACGGTTATTTTAGTATTAACACGAAAAATGAGAATGCTCACCATGATTCAAAACAGCATTAATGAACTTGTCGGGCTTATTTGGAACCCCTACATATTACAAAAGAAATGATAATAAACATATGAAGCTTCAAATTCATAAAAACCGAAAAAGTAAAACGTGTACATGAAAGTACACATTTAAAAAATTCAAAAACATCAACTAACGTTAAACCTAGATAAAAATACTTCATCAATTAAGCTCCGAATATTAATGGAACAAAAAATAGAAGACTAGGATATAGTATCACCGTCGATTTCTTATCATGCATCATAAAACTAAAAAATCAACATCAAGTAACACAAATCGAATTTATCTAGTATTTACAGAAATCATCATCATCAAGAGAATCAAAAAGCTAGAATATAACAAAATATCAACTCAAGATTACACAAATTGATATCATCAACTCATAAACCAGAAAAACTAAAAATCAGAAATAAAACCTGAAAATTAGATGAAATACAACCAAAAGAAAACTAACCTGAAGTTGAATTCTCGCTCCATTAGAAATCAAAATCCAATCTATGAGAGGATCGATCTATCTCTCACTTTGTGGTTTCTTCAAACTCCGAGATTAAGAATTTTCTACTATAGAACAAACAAATCTCTCAAATCAAGTAAAGTTACCGGACTAAGAACGTAAACCGAGTTGAAGTATGATGAAGAAACGATCAAAATCTCTCTCACGGCTGTTAAATCGCCTCCCAAATCATCTCGAGCTGCATCCTGTTTTCAATTCAAGTTTCAGATCCAAAAGTTTCGATTTCAAAATCAAACTTTATATAGAAGGAATCGTTCGAGGTTAATTATGGTATATAGAAAAATCGCAAACCCGGGACTCGTACTGGTTTTGGACTAAATCGTCCCAAGTTTGGACTAAACTGTTCTGGGCGGGTTTTTTTGGATTAAACTGTACTGGGCTTCAGATGGATGGACTAAAGCGTCCTAAGCCCAGTAAATTTGGGACTAAACGTCAATTTCTACGTTAGATTTACTCCATAAATTTAAATGTCTCTGGATAGCTAAAGCTACCTGCATTGGATTATTGAGTTTGTCTTGAAATTTTTTGTTGCATCAATCTTTCCAAATAAACCACGTTTTTGCAAGTGATATTTCAACAGGGAGGGAATCCATAGGTTGATGCATCTAGGTTTTACAAACGTCTAGAAATTTATCTTATGTATTGAAGTTAAATTGAACTGATGGGGTGGAAATGACCAAACTGATTTAACAAAAGCGCAATGAAATAACAATTTTTTTAGTGATTTGGGTTCCTCACAACCAAAAGAGCAACTTTAAAAAACATGAATAATGATATCGTACATCATAGCATTAATAGTAAGGGCTCTTTATAAACGTTTCCATAGAAACAGTTACATGCGTTGAGAAACCTCAAGATTCATGAAGTTTCCCGGAATTGATCATGTATATATTCTGATTATTAGCATTTAGATTTGCTTCACTAAGATTATCATACATGGATTTAACTGATAGAAATGTAATCACCAAAGTCAATATACATTTGTACCTTAAGTTACATCCACTTAACACTTAATGATCACTAGACTCAAAATAATTTGAAAAAAATAAATAAGACAACTTTCAAAACAATATTTATAATATAGTTTTTCGAATAATTACACTAGTTTTCAGTAATCAACTTGACAAGTAATGATGAGAATGGAGATACAAGGACTATATCTTATGAACACGCAATTGGAGGATATCAAAACTAATTGGGGGATAGAGGAAAAAGATAAAAATTGGATCCAAATATCAAATCAGGGTCACCCCTTATCTAAGTATTTTTTTAAATCCTAATCTACCCCTCACTAATCAGGTTTATTGTTTAATAATAATTAGTAAAAATCTTAAGTATTTATTAAATGATTAGTATGTATTTGTATTTGGGTGAGTGAGATGAGAGTAGAAAGATGGAAAAAAAATTTGAGAGGGAATTTTTTTTTTTGTGAAAGTGGAGGATGATTGTGAAGAGAGAATTCTTTGCTAAAGAGGTTGAAAATTTGATTTTTTTCTTTGAATCCACCATTGTTGTAGCTGAAATAGCTCGGTGCCGGCATTGTATTCAATCGAAAAAACCATGCAGACATTTGTTGGAAATTTTCATAAATGTTTGCCACTATCAGGGGGACAAAATTTTCTGGTTTTGATCTTCAAAACCTTTTTTTTGTTTTAATCAGTCCATCACGACATGATCGATTAATTTTCGAGCATGCCGGTACCTATGCCGGCACATAATGAAAAGTATTCAGAAAATTGTTTTTTTTTCACTTGACTACGGGCATTAATAGATTTATATCGAGCATGCCGGCATTTAGTTCCGGTATTGAATTCATCACTTCCGGCATGGTCTTCATCACTTCCGGCGATGAAAATTTTTTTTATTTCCGGCATGGTCTTCATCACTTCCGGCATGGTCTTCATCCCTTCCGGCGCGGTCTTCATCATTTCCGACATGGTCTTCATCACTTCCGGCGTGGTCTTCATCACTTCCGAATGTGAAAAAAAAATAAATCGTTTTCAAAGTGAGGAGTCGGCAGAGAACGAGCGTGGTCTTCATCACTCCCAAGTGTGAAAAATAAATAAATCGTTTTCAAAGTGAGGAGCCGACAGAGAAGGAGAAGAGAATTTGAAAGGGAGTGGGGAAAATTTAGAATTTGAAAGGGAATGGGGAACATTTGGGTTTCAAATCTTTAACCCTAAAAGAGATTAATAAGAAGTGGAGATGGAAATGGGGGATATGATTTTGTTTTTTTATTTTAAGTTTTTTGATTTTTATTTTGAGGGAAGGGTACTTTAGTATTTTTTTCCCCCAAAAACATCTCTTAGGAGACACTATTGGTTGGGGGAAGTAATTCATATCCCCGATTAGTTTTCATATCCCCTAATTGTGGGTTCTATCTTATGGGTTGCTGGACTTGATACTTTCTCTTCTTTATTTTTCGTTTTTTTTTTAAATTAGATATACAAAATTACTTTGTTTCTAGTTTTTAGGCCAAAATAAAAAAGTGATAGTAACTTTTTTCCAAAAACGAAGGGAATATCAAAAAAGAAAATAAAATAAGAGACATGTAAAAGAAAATAATAAAAAAATCCGCAGAGAAGATAAGGTGGGTTCCATTCGAAAAGAAATCCCAACCAAACCATAAAGTCTTGATAGACTGCCAAAAAGATCTTCTCAAAACAGTCCCTCTCACATTTTTTACATGATGGGACCCAAAATTAGACCTATGCTAATCCAAAAACGGGTGAGACCATTTATGTGAACGGATGGTTTTTACATATATCTATATGTATTTTTTTGGCAGTCCATAGAGAACCATTGATACCCAACTATCAAAATTCGACGACACAGTGGAACAATATATTCGGTCAACTTATTAGTTGATTAGGCGAAATGGAAAATCATGCATTCAACGGGCAATGATTATCGTTAAACACGGAAACAAGAGCATAACGACCTAGAGAAATTGTATTGAAACCTTTATAACGCGACAACGAAACTGGTGGTCAAATTTTTTTGAAAACTAGCCACACAAAAATATTCGATAGAAAACAACTCTGCTCCGTCATCGTGACGTAAGTAAGCCTTGAGAGTTCTTCACGTGCAGTTTGGTGCTCTTCCTAGTAATCCTAGCAATTCTAGCTCTATCTTCACTGATTTACTAATTCTATTCATCACTTTCTTCATCAATACGAGAAGCTACTTTACAAATTCCAGTACTAAGGATACTCATCGAAAACAAAACACAAACATTAGCATTCAAAATAACAAATAAAGACACATACACAATACTAATCTGTCTATCAGTCTTACTAACCAAAAACTGAGACCCACTACCAACACTATCATCATCACCTGTTTCACAAATACTATCATCATCACCTGTTTCACAAATACTACCAATACAACTTGCTATCATAAAAAAGGAACCAGAAAACATACACAAACAGCCTGCCGAAAAGAGAAAAAACATATGACCAACTTTACCAATATCCACAACGATATCAGGAAAACTATGAGCAAGTATCGAGAAAGCCAATTTGGAAAAAATTTGTTAATCATCTTCAAAATCTTCTCAAAGTCCGGAAACTTGGCTGCGTTCGATACCCGAGGAGAGACTTCTAAAATTCCTCTCCGTCGTAGCTCCAGTTCTCATCCTTCATCATACTGCTTACTATAATCACTTCCAGAAGATGCAGGCGAAACAGAACTATCACCGCATTTACCGAATTCTCATCACTTTCTTCATCTTCTTCGCTTTCATTCTCTAATTTCTCTTCACTTTCATCGCTTGACTCACCTTCATGCATGGTTCTGGATTTTTTGTTTTTTTTTAGATTGGCTCGTTCATCATCAAACCGTCTGTGAAGCTTCCTCTCGTGATGCTCCTCCATCTTCTTTCTCTCATATATAAGCAGCATCAGAGTCCTCTTCAGTAGTAACCATCTCCTCCACCGTATATTCAAAACCATCCTCTGATTCCCTGGACTCACTTTCAGTTGCACCCGAAACCTTTATGCTTCTCTGATCTTTCCGATCTCTCATCCTCTTTCCTGTCTACCCTCTCAAAAAACTTCACCTTCCATGCAACATACAAAGAATCAATTTCCTTTTTCTCTCTCTGACGGGCTGATTCTTGTGCACGTCTGGCTATCTCCTCCTGCAACTCATCCCTCAATTTCTCTATCTCCCGATCTCCCAATGCGAATGCTAAATTCTTGGCTTGCTCATATTCTGGTGATAAAGGTGGAATGACGGGAAGATTGTTTTCAGGGATATCAGAATTGTTGTGATTATCAGAGTTGGCCATTTTCTAAACCTTTCTCTTTTCTCCTAATATTTTCCTTTTGTATTTATAAATTATTCTATTTTCTGATAACACCATTTATAGGCCCTTAATCAATACCATTCATAGCCATGTAAGGAGTTTGGTTAAGAGTCATGTCTCTCTAGACTAAGCATGCTGGTTCAATACTCCATACAGGGTAACCATCATGACACTTTTAAATTCACAATCAATTCTATCCAACCTTTCAGCTTTGGCTTAATTTCACCTCTTCGATCTTAACACCTCATTACACCAAACCTAATCCCACTCCCCCTACTCTAGTCCATCTTGTTCCACCACTATGAGTGACATTGGTAAACCACTAAACTTTATAATGGTTCCTTGGTTTTTAATCTTGGCTTTTGATTTTATGCAAGTTCAGATATTGCAGCACCTGTTAGGAGGCACCATTGGATCTTTAGGCACCTTGAGTACTTACGTGAATCCTAGACCCATCAATTTCCCTTTAATCAATTCCAAAACCCCTAATTTGAAAATAAATCTGCACCCAAAAAAATAAAAATTAGATTACAACAATATCTCTCTATTAATACCATATATGCTATCTCCTACCAACTTTCATTGCACCCTTGCTACAATTATTATGTTTGGAAGTATTTAACTTTTGTTGCCTTACCCAACAGAAAACAACAATAAAAGAATGGATTTCAATTCCTATGTTGTTAAATCTCCTCCACACGTGTTATACAAAGTTTATTCTTCCGGGTGTTCTATCATTATTGAAGATGTCTGATTATCCAACCAACATGAGACAATAAAATATCAACAATATGAAGCTATCACGGATCATGTAGATACCACTGATAGACTGTCCAACACCACTACTACTGAACCTCACCAACACACATCTCACATAAATCTTTCACAAATTTATTCTCACTTAATTTATTAACATAATCTTTATTCAACCTCTCAGAATTTCCATTTTTAAGGTTAAGTCTCCTATCTGAGACATATATTACTTTTTTCTTGGTATCTTCGTGTCCCGTTATTATTCCTCTCTCGATCTCCATCATCTCTTGGAATTGTCATCTCTAGATACTAATATATATTTTCTCTACACCCAATCATAATCTTACATATACCCACTTTCCCCTCAAGATCAATATCGTATTTTTATTTATATGGAGTCTTTGAATTCTTCAAGTGATACTCATTCTGCTACTACTATTCAAAACCTTTCCTCTCAAATGGCCGAAAAGCTTACCTTACTCAAAAATCTCCTTGCTTCCCTTTCTGAACCAGTGTTTATTGATAAAACTGTTGTTCTAGCTGAGAATGACTCTAATTGTAAATGGTGTATGGTGGGTTATGTGCGTAGTGAAACTTTAGTGCCTACCTCTTCTATCAGATATTACATCTGCTCCCAATGTCCTTTAGCACAAACTCATACTGTTACTAACTTCAATGGATTGAGAAATAGAGTTCTTATCAGATTCTTAGCAGAGATTAAATGAACAACGTCCTTGGTTTACTTCTGGTTTTCTTATAGTGTTACGAGTTTTTCCACCTACTGGCTTGCCTGCAAACTTTCAAGTTTCTTTTGAGGATGAACTAATGTGGCTCATATTATGCAATGTTCCTAAAGAATGTGTTGAATTTGAAGATCTGAGGCAGCTTACGATTAATCTTCGAGAACTTCTTGATGCCAAATAACCTTATGGTAATCACCCTCTCAAGAAGAATGTTAAGATATATGTTCGAAATCCTATTAGAAGAGCTCTTCCAAATGGTATTACACTTCTCACTAGAGGCAGAGAAGAACATTTTCTCATCGAATGCAGGTACTTTAAAGTCCCAAGGAACTTCTATCATTCTTGTCGTATCATTGATTATAGAGATGCCATCTGCCCCAGTTGGCTAGCAAAATAACAACTTATCAGGGAAGCTAGTTCATCGACGTCTAAATATGTTTATCCTAAAGTGTCTAAGCTCATGATGCCAACAAATCAAGCAAAGGATCTTCTTACAACTGCTCTAAACAACCCAATTGTTAATTCCTTAATGACCCAAGCTGAGGTTTCTTCAGATACGCAAATTCAAATGCTGGAACCTAATGATTATGCAAATAAAGGAAAAGTTGTTGTTACTATCCACAACTCTAATGCTACCAACCAGGAACCTCTCAAAAGCATGATTAACATGGGCCCTTTTGGTAGAAGATTTACTATTCTCAATATTCATGAAGGAGGAGCAAACCAACCTCAACATATCTTACCTCTGGTCAATGGTCTTTCAGTTATTCTAAAGAAAGTTTCTAGTCAAGCTGGAGGTTCTTTGTTTTAAATCCTATTCCTGAACCGAGCAACTCAGGTCCGATTCGAACCAATAACTCGGCTAGGAGTTTCAAAAGTGCAACAACTCCTACTCGTAAAACCGTTGTATCAAAAGAACAAGCTATATCCTTGGCAATTGAACATGATGCTCTTTCTACTTCGTAAAGAAATATAAATCCTCGTGATAATATCCAGAAGAGGACTAGATCAACCTCTTCATCATCTAGTTGATTCTATTACTTCTACTCCAAAATTTGATAGATCATAACTAGATTGTTCTAACGTTTGCCCTCCCATCACCAAATTGGGAGATATTTCTATTTTAAACCTATCCTATTGCACCCTTAATAACCACCTATCTCCTGATGATTTTGGGAAGTTCACTGTACCTACTGATGCTACTCCAACTGATAATAGTGTCCGCAACAATTCCTCTCATGAGGCTGTTGATCTCAACTCCGGATGCTACCTAAGGAGCTAATTATTCATGTGAAAGTACTAATCCTCAATCTAATGGAAATTAGGATTCTGCTAATCAGGTTCCCTCCTCTCCTACTCATATTGTTTCCCCTTCCTCTCAAACTATCCTTGTTTCTTTTCCTGCTAATAATGTGAATATTATATGCTGGAATGTGCGTGGCATTGGTAAAAAAATCAGCTAATAAGGAACTTAGTATCCTGCTTAGGATATTATAGCTAATGCTTGGTATGTCTCAAAGCCAAGCTTCTTAATACAAAAAAGGCCTTAGAGACTGGAACAAGACCTCTTTTGGTAATATCCAAACTAATATCAAAACTACTAGAGATGAACTGGCAGATCTCCAAACTTCGAATCCTAGTGACTCTCATTCTACTTCTAGATTAAGGGCCAGACTGGAACATTTTTATAACCTTGAGGAACTTTATTGGAAGGACAAATCTAGAGAGATCTAACACTTGGAAGGAGATATAAACTCTTCCTATTTCCATAGAGTCACTCTCTTTAGGAGAAAAAGAAATGCCATTAGATGGATAAAGAACTCTCTTAGTACTGTTTTAACTGATAGAAATAATGTAGGTACTTATTTTGTATATTATTTTAAAACTCTTTACTTATCTCATCCTCATCAATATCAAGATGAAATTTTAGAAAATCTTCCTGTCAAATTTTCTCCTGAGGACAACTCTTTTTTAAGTCTCCCGCTCACTACTGAAGAAATTAAAAACTTTGTTTTCCAAATGGGTGGAAAAAAAGCTCCTGGTCCTGATGGTTTTACAGGTCTGTTTTATCAAAAAAAATTGGGATATTGTTGGGGAAGCTGTCATAGACATGACCCAAACTTGTTTTAGAACTGGTCACTTAGCAAAAGTTTTCAATAATACCAATATTGCTTTGATTCCTAAGGTCCCATTGGCTGAATTAGTCTCCCAATACAGACCAATT
This sequence comes from Papaver armeniacum, assembly GCA_023531295.1. NCBI lineage: Eukaryota > Viridiplantae > Streptophyta > Magnoliopsida > Ranunculales > Papaveraceae > Papaver > Papaver armeniacum. The sequence goes on from JAJJWW010019365.1 coordinate 19,115, forward strand.
GGCTTATGTAATTTTATATATAAAATTTTATCCAAAACATTGGCTAATAGACTTAAACCTATCATGGATAACATTATCTCCCAAAATCAAAGTGCTTTTGTCCCGAAAAGAAGTATTTCTGATAACATTCTACTAGCCAATGAGGTTGTCTATGCTGTTAATCATCATAAAAAGAAAGAGGGGATTGCTGCCATTAAACTTGATACGTATAAATCCTATGATAAATTAGAGTGGTATTTTCTTGGTAAAGTTTTACTCAAAATGGGTTTGTCTGAGCATTGGATTAATCTTATTCATCAGTGTGTTTCTACTGTCTCTTATTCTGTGTTATTGAATGGTAGTCATACTAGTCTCATAAAACCTGAAAGAGGTCTAAGACAGGGAGATGCTCTATCTCCCTATCTTTATATTATCTATTCTAAATTTTTATTTGCGTATATTGATAATCTAACCAGTAAAGGCCTAGTAGAAGGAATTAAAGTTTGTAGGAATGCCCCCTGTATGACACATCTCTTGTTTGTTGATGATTCCCTTTTGTTTTATAAAGCTACTGGAAAATATTTTAGAACTATAAAAGACTACCTTCAAAAGTATTGCTTAGATTTTGGCCAGGAAATAAACTTTGATAAGTCTGGTATTTTGTTTAGTAAAAAGTTGCCCACCCCTCTTGTGAATCATTTATCTAACATTTTGGATATCCATAATAGAGACTTAGTTTAAAAATATCTTGGCACTCCTATAGCTTTCCAGCCTCTAAAATTCAGATTCATATGGGTATCCTCCAAGCTGTGGATGCTAGAATTACCTCTTGGCTCCATAGACTTTTATCCCAAACTCGCTAGAACTAATTTGGTTAAACATGTTGGTCGCTATTACCTTGTATCAAATGGGTGCCTTTCTTATCCCTAAGCACCTATGTAGAAAAATGGGTTCTCACCTTTGTCAGTTCTGGTCGGGAGAAACACTAGGCCCTAAAGATTGAAAACTCCATCTTCTGGGTTGGGATGCCCCGTGTTCCCCTAAGTCTGAAGGTGGGCCTGGTTTTAGGAAATCTGAGCTTTATAATTTGGCTATGCTAGCTAGAAATGCCTGGAAAATTATTGAAAACCCTGACTACCTTTTGGGCACTGTGATGAAAGCTCGTTATTTTCCTAGGATTGATTTTGTTAATGCCGCTTATCCTAGTGACTCGCTCTCCCGGATTTGAGATTCCTTCACACCATTAAAGAGATGATTAAACATTTTATTTCCCGGATTGTTGGATATGGAAAGTTTATTCATCCTTGGTGTGATAAATGGATCCCTACTTTGGGATATGCTACCCCTAATCCTTTGGTCTCTCCCGACCCTCGTGTTAAAGTTTCTTACTTCATTTATGATACTACTAGGTCTTGGAATTTAAATAAATTAAATACTTACTTTGATGATATTTCATTTCGAATTTTAATATCATCACTATTCCTTAAGCGAGTTTTGCACTCGATAGGAGGGCTTGGGAGCTTTCAAAGAATGGTAGATTTTCTTCCAAATCGCCTACTTGGGACTTAGAGGGTCTGGGCCCTCCCCTAGTAATAAACTTTGGAAGTGCATTTGGAAAATTAATGTTCCTCATCGTATTCAAATTTGTACTTGGAAAGCTGCTAGAAATGTGTTGCCTGCTAAAACTGTTCTTCAAACTAGAAGGCCTATGCACTCTGTTACTTGTAATAGATGTTAAGATCCTTGTGAAACTATTATGCATGCTCTTGTTCTGTGCCCTTTGCTAGTAATACTTGGAGTGTGTCCTCATCCTATGCTAATACTCGCTTTTTCTTCAAGTTCAATGAGTGATCTAAATTTAAGCTAATTGACCCTAGTACTAGAATTCCTATTGATAGGAATTGCATGTTTGTTGATTTTATGTGGTCTCCATGGACCAGTAGAAACAATTTAGTGTTTAGAAATCTTCAAGAAAATCATGTTGCTGTCATTCATAGAGCTAAGGCTATGCTCCCCACTATGAAACCTAAGAGTTCAAAATCCCCCTTGTCATACCATTTTCTATAGTGACCACTAGATGCCCCCTTTTTGGATGGATCAAATGTAACACCGATGGAGCGTATGATGACATTACTAAGGATAATGGTGCAGGTGCTATGTGATGAGAGACTTCTTCAAAGAAGGCTTCCTTTTGTGCTTCTATTGTCTTTGATGTGGAATATGTCAAGAAGTCGAAGCTAGAGCTATCTGGGCTGTTTTAAAGAAAGCTATGGAGCTAAAGCTTACTCATATCATTGTGGAAAATGACGTTCAAGACCTGGTTTTCCCAATTCTGTGCTGGAAGATTTGATGAAACTCCTTGAACTGATGCAATCTTTAAAGACATTCAACTTTTTGCTTCTTCGTTTATTGACTATATTTTCTCTTTTCAACCAAGAACTTGTAATTATGTTGCTCATGAACTTGCTGAATGGGCAAAAAACAACCGGTCTTCTATGTACTAGTCCGTCCCTTCTGTTTATCTTAGGCCATTTGTCGAGGAAGACCATTAGGCTTTTTGAAGGCCTTTGATTAAAAAAAAAACATAACGACCTCTACTAGACAAAACATTTGTTTGTGAAAATATGAGACTTGAGTTGAGATAAAAATGGGCTCTTTGCATGCACGATGTTTTACCTCAATAGATACGCCACTAAAAAGTTAGATGAAAAGAAAGATTGACGTTGATGTGACAATGCATAAAGTGCTTTTAAACCTGACCAGCCATGATTAATACAAAATTGTTAGGTTGACCGAAGGTTTCCACCATGGAATGCAACGATTCCGGACTTTTTGACTAAGTCAACTGAAACATCAGCTGAAACTAAGTAGAAAAAATGATGGGTCATGCTATTCCGCACGACAGTGCGGGAAGGAGATATAAGCTAGCAACTAACCAACCGTTGGATATGAAATGGACGGAGAAGATATCTTTACTTTACCTTTGCTTTATCAATTACAACTGGTGCCAGCTATTAAAGGGTGAATAATTTTTAATAAGTCCTCCTGCGTAATGTAATTCACTTAATCCAAACCCTTCATCTTAACTATACGAGAGTTCATACTCCATATACTCTCTTTAACTCCATTACCACCACCACCGCACTACCCTCGTGTCAAGAACACCAGTGCACCACCATCACAAATCCAAAATTAAAAAAACACTAAAAATCAAGGTTCAGTTACAATTAAATAAAATTTACTCACTTGCTATTACATTTGAACATCAACATTAATTTTAATCAAATCTATCAACGTACTATTAAAACTCACTCAAAATCAATATGGCAAACCAAACCAAACACTAAATTCAAAATTGAAATTACTGAATTTGATTTGAACTGTTCATATATATAACATCAACATCAGTCGTTTATTCTTCTACATGTACGGGTTTGGTCTTCACATCAACATAACTGTTTGTATTTCACATCAACTTAACCGATCTTCATTAATTTGTGATTCAGTTTATCTTACTAGCTGTAAGGACCCTCAAGCTCGTCAACGCTATTAGACCAATCAATAGACAAATTAACCGTTAATGACTCGATTAATTAGAGGCGAACGTTAATTAATATAAATTAATCTAACAACGATTTAGATATGAAACTAGTATTACTAGATAGATCTCGAAAAGTTATGCGAAGTAGACTACTCGAACGTGTCATTCAGATACCGGACGAAGAAGATATCACTGGATTATCATGAAGGGCAAATAATCATTTTTAAATCTAAACCGACTGGCTTCCCTTATCCTTTTTCTGGGTGCCTTTATCATTTACCTTGGTCTTATCACCACCAAAGCGTGTCGAGAGAAAACTCATTTCTCTTTTCACTTTCTCTTTCTTTCTTCTTCTTTCCTTCTTCTTCTTTCCTTTCTCTTCTCCTCTCCGTCGATCTCAGTTCAGATGAGTTGAGTTTGTTTTCGTGTGAGAAATTCCTAGAAACTTGTTAGTATGATGATACGAAGGTGATGATGTTGGTTCTGTGGTTGAATTAGATTAAGAAGAAGAAGGTGTTGTTGATGTTGAATCGAAGTTAGGGTTAGAGTTTAGTTCTTGAGATGGAGGAATCAACTGAAGATTGAGTTTCTGTTAGTTGAAGAACCGATGGGTTGTTATGGAATTAACAAGGTGAAGCTTTTCTGGTGTTGAATCAAAATCAGGTAAAGTTAGGGTTTCGGTTTTGATTGATTTCTTTTATGAAATTGAGTTTGTTTTTGCATAATATTTCATGGGTTTGTTATTGATTAAGGTAGAGATGATTGTATAGAATTTAATTTTGTTTTTAAAGAATTAGGGTTCTTGTCTGTTCTTCCCCAATTTGGAATTAGGGTTCCCGAGTTAGAGAATTTAGATCCTTAGTAAGATGCAGATGTTGGTGTTAGAGACGGGGGGTTGAATCACCGGTAGAGTTAATGTTGCGGGGAGTATATGTATGAACCGAGAAATGGTGTGTGGATGGTATGAAAGTTTTAGTTATGAATTTTGGGTTGAAATCACAGTGATGACGTTTAGCCGGATGGTCTCGAGTTAAGTTAGATAGCAATTCATGAGTCGTTGAGATGGAAATATTGAACTTGAACTGAACTCAAGAAGTGAGGATGTATAACAGATGCAGGTATGAAGACATGAAGTCAATGAATTGGAAATAAATTGCAGATGTAGAGCATAAATGTTCTGTTGGTTTTTATTGTGTTGAACTGATAAGGAGGAGTTGATCTCAGTGGCTTGAACAAGCTAATTCAAGTGTTACTTCATGTGGAGGTATTGAAAATGTGTTGGTGATGAATGTGATAGTAGAACTATATAGACCTACAGTCTATTGAGAAGGATTGGTGATAATTGTTGCTGGGATTGATATGGCGGTGATGGAACCAACTATGTTGGTAGAGTTGATTTATGTGTTGAGATTGAATATGAAGTAGAGGTTGTGGATGCTGATCTAAGTATGGTGTTGCCATGATGGATTTGATGCAGTGAGACAAGAAAAGAGTATCTACTGATGTTTTGTTGTTAGTGATGCAGATATGAGGATAGTGATGAATTACGAGAGAATGAAGCTAATAACATAGTGATGTCAGTAGACATAGATTTTGAGTAATAATGTAAATGAAGACAGACTTTGAAGTTGAATCGAGTTGTTGGTTGGAAAATTAGAGTAATGGATTAGTGTTGTTGCATTTGTATTTTGATTTGTGTTGCATCTTGTTTGAGTGCAAGTATTCTTTGGCCCGAGCAATGGCTCTGGCTTGTGCTAAGGCTTTAGCCTTGTGTTTTATACCTACTAGTCATCCTAGTCGATTGTCCTGTCCGACTGGTCCTTAGCCGACTTAGGATATCCGATCGAGGTGAATCCTAACCCCGAGTTGACTCATTAACCGTTTTGACCAGACTTGACTCGGTGGACCTTGACCGAGTTAACTCTATGACTAGACTTTGACCCCGACTTAAGACGTTGACCGTCGTTGACCGGTGGACTCGTTAGTGACCGTTAGTTTATCCAAATTAGACTGGGCCTTAGTTTAATGGGCCTGTTTAGTGAACTTGGGCTTACAGCCAATTTTCCTAATGAACATGTATTGGACCTCTTATGTTCTGAATGGACCTTTGGTTCCTTCTACAAGTTGTAGATGTTCATAAGACTTATCTAATAGACTATAGAACCAACCTAATCGGATTAGTAAAACATTGGAAGTGAGAATAATGAAAATGTATAGAACCATAGATGGGCTTAGAACCACTAGATAGTTCACTTAACTAATAACTAGAGAATTGTATGAGATTGTGTTATGAGCCTTGTATGAGCCTTTTGGCTAATATTTAGAGTGCTTGTGTGATTAACGGCTAGTCGTTATTAACAACTAACGATCTAAAGAATGAACCAAAGGATTATGGATCTCAAGGTATGCGAGGCTTGTCATCCAAAGAGGTGGGAATTGATAACGAACTCTCTTGTACTCATTATTGTTTTACTTAATCTATATTTTATGAAATGCATGCATATCTTTGTTACTATATGTTATGTGTATGCATGTATTATCTCGTGTGTAATACAAACTAGTTTTCTTTTACATTTTGGGATGGGCTTGGAACTTTAGAAACAACTAATACCCGTGTTTTTGGGAGTATTTACTTATCTTCAAAAGTGATTCTTTCCATTGATCGGAAAGTGGTTACATTCTTTACTTGTTGTTAGCATGTAAGGAAATCTTTTCCTTTTGATTGGTGTGGAATATGTGCCCCCAAATGTTATACCTATTTTATGCAAACCTAGATAGACCTCGTTGGGTTGAATATTATATAGGTCCTGGTTTTAATTTGGCCACTATATTTTCCCTATTTTCAGACGGGGCAACGCATGTCTCATACGTGAATGTTTACATCGTTTATTTTAAATTAATTTCAAAAGCTATTATATTATGTTTTGGTGTTTAGAGAGAATGATGTTGAGAATCCTATGTCTGATTGTTGGATTTGACATGCGAGAGGTATAAGGTTCTTCATGTTAAAGTTCTTCCGTCGGCTATAACGTTAACACCATTAGATATCTTTAGATACTTGCTATGTAGAGTGCTCGTATAATAAGGTAATCGGTAAGGTACAAATCTTATATGACTACGGGTCGTCAAACCTCGTGGCGCTTTAATGATCATTGAAGAATCCGCAAGAGTCACGCCTTACTACTCCGAAGGACTCCGCCGCTTAACTATTATTTCATTTGTGAATCTCGTGCCGCAAGATTGGTTGGTAGAACTTTATATTTCAAGACAACTTATTATTTTAATATGCTTTATCCGTTTTTCCGTGTTTTATCTGCTTTCAAGAAAACCCGGCATTGTCTTCAAATCATTCTAGTGATTACTCGAAAGTTAGTTGTTATTTCTGCGGGCACCCTTGGGATGATGTGCTCACCCATTCCCACTTTCAGTTTTCAGAGACATATCAAGATGTGCACGTGGCGTCGAAAGCTCCGAGGAGTTGGTTTCGTTAGTTGGTTAGCTTCCGCATATGTTTATTTTTGTATTTATATTCTATTTGTAAACCAACTCACTATTAAATATGTATCACTTAAGAGGAGTTCTTGTATTTATTTCAGAGAGGGTTTAGATTCGGATTAATCTTTGTTTAGAACTTCTATTATTAATTTTTAAGCAGATGGTTTAGATCATTAGTGCCTCATTTTGTATCTAATTTCTTGGATTAGTCAGCTGCTAGCTTAGGGGGCACTACACTAGCATCCAGGTTTTTTAATGACACAGAACACAGATGAGGCTTGGCGGGGCGGAGAGCTAGCTAACAATCCCAAAGCACAAGTGTTTTATATGCACCAGGAACAATCTTAAAATTCATTCGAGCTAATTTATATATTGCTAAAGTATCAGATTTATTTTCAGTGAACTCTAATTGAGTGTTCGTAATTTTTTTTTAAAATCAATTCTGATCTGATCAGATGCATGGATTGAAAAAGTGGAAATTTCTAAGGAACCCAAGTTTGGTTCCTCTTTCTTCCAGAAACCCATCATTAAGATGGGTATATATTTGTAGCCCAAAATATAAAATCTACGGTTAAGATTAATAGTTTTAGATTGAATTTATGTTTTCAATTTTATAAAGGACTAAATTAACCTTCATTCTCTTTTTTACTAATAAAATAATTTGAAAAAATATTTCCCTTTTTTAAGTTTTTAACTGTCCATTTAATGTGTACCATAATTTCCGATAATTTGGTAAATTTGTTTTACCATTAATCACGTAAGTCAAAAACCTGAACTCCTACTTTCACTCTACCTCTTTAAAGCCTTTACACGTTTAACTTTCTGTTTCAAAGTTTTTATACGTTTCTCTCTCAAAATAACTTTTTTTCATTGTTCTTCACTATTAGATTTTGATTTCCTTTGTAGATTTGAAATTATCTTTGATTTTACTTGTCACAAATCAAGCATTTAAAACCTTAATCTCAACGATTCGAAGCAAGATGGTGTTCTCAGATTTCTCATGGAGTTTCATCCCATGTTACATTACTGTAAGCCTGTAAACACCAAAATTCAAGGTTTCCAGAATTAGGTCTTTAATTTGCTGTTCCATCTATGTCTAAATCTAAACGGGAAGCTAGATAAGTGTCTAAAGAACCAGGCTTAATTTGTTAATTTCATTTTCATATCATTAGGATTGTTAACCAAGGCGTGTCTCGTGAGGCCCTGGAACGTGCAAAGAAGAAGTTATATTTTAATTTACAGTAATGAACATTTGGATTAGTTTTGATTTCATTCAATCATTCGATCTTTTCATGTTTTTTTTCTTCTTCCCTGTTTGTAGGTTTGACTTGAGATTTAAATTGAAATTAATCATCATTAGTTGCTATGGATTACTCCAAGTGAAAACTATAATTTTCCACAAATTGGAATTTTCACAATATACTAGTTCTAATGAGAATCTCATATACCATTTCTAATGAAAATCTCCTCTTCCGTGAGCTGGTGATAATTCCGCTTTTGGAAAAACGCAATTGATTCACATGGGTGAAAATAAAATTATCAATAAATAGTAAACTCAAGTGTCGGAAAATTGCGATTATCAACGTCATTGAGGAGCGATAACTTCAATTTTCGCAAAAAGTAATTTATTTCGATGGGTGAAAATCACAATTATCAATTTTCGCCGTTTTCACAAAATGTGAACTGTGAAAACTAGAATTCTCACACAGTCAAATCACAGTCGAATGAGCATGTAGACCAAAATTACCTAAAATAAGTTAGAAGAGAGAAATACAAGGAGTGATAAACAAAATTTTAAAAGCATATTTTTTGGGAGATTTTTTAGTAAGATTTTATCGGAATTATCGTTTATGACTAACAAACTAACGTTGATAAACAAATAGATTAAAAGGAGTTAATCTGGGAGTTCATTTAGGGGTTTTAGAGAGCTAATTAGGGATCACGATTAGTCGATTTTATTAACGTTTTTCATTTTTTGTTGTTATTTTTTTTTAAATAAATTTAAGTTAAAGGTTATTCTGGTAAAAAAAATCATATTATAAATAATTATGGATTATGCATATATGAAATCTTAATGACGGGTTTTTAATATATAAAAAAAACTAATTGGGCTAGAGATAATTTTCCCCGATTGAAAAATGTTGGTTTTGGGTTTTATCGGGAAGAAGAGGAGGTTCTTATAAATGAAATATAAAAGTTTATAAGGCTGTTTTAGTTTCACTAAATTAAAGTAAAGGGCGTCACTACAACAAAAACAGCCATGGATCATTCTTAAAAAGTGTGATCTAAGTACTGGCTGTCTGTGATCTTTGCCAGTATAATCTAAAGGGTTATCGATAGATAACAACTCTACTGCATTGAAAAGTGTGATCTTACCATATGCAAAGAACATAAAGTTTTGAAAAGTTGAGATCTAATGACAAGGATTTTAAAAGACAAGGTTTTAAAAGTTGTGATCTTTCCTCTATGTTTTAAACCCAAATTTACCCTATACAAACAAGAAAACAAAGATATTCCATTCCCGCACCTGTAATTCAAATTATAACTGATATAAACAAAATCCAAAATTATATATAAATGGCAAATAATGTCATTGAACAGAAAATATGCGAAATTACACATTTTTGCCGAGTCTACTGATTTATCTCAATCAGGTTCGAGCTTTACAACATGAGACTTCGGAGAATGAAGTTAACTTTGAAAAGCCCAAGAATACTTGCAGAATCCATAACAACCTCGAGATTAATGGGGAGTATTTTGTACACCTTCTTTTGCAGCAGACCCTTCACTATCCTGCGAGTTAAAAATCATAATCAAGTTCGTGCAAGTGACACATTTAAATTAAAGCTGATAAAGATAAAGACAATAAGTTAGAACATAGGAGAAACACTAATGCTAGACTTAATGATGAACTGAGTCGGGGGTAGATAGACAAGTACCCTGAGCACCATTTGCCTTTTTAATGACCAGAGGTTAAGTATTGTTCATGACAATCAAAAGAGGACCAGCCCCTTGAAATTAATAGATACCCACAACAACAAAAAAACAACAATGCTTATGCATCTATAATCACGTGAAGTCAATATCCATAGCCATCTGAATAAGAGGACCGGCTCCTTGAAAGAGAGTCGAAGTCATACTATTTCTTAAGACCACTAAACTACAAATCCAGGAAACAATAATAAAACAAAGAAGAATAAGAAGTAACAAGATTTACCTCCTCATATGCAGGAGTCATGGTTAGACACAAAACAGATCCTACGTATGCAAATATTGGGAGTAAGCCTCCAATTTTTAGACGAATATGAGGTTAAGCCTCAATTGAAGCAGATATCAAAGCACCGGATATAAGAGATAAACCCGCAAAACCAACTCAAATTAAATCTAAAAATTCTAAATTAAATCATAGAACCACTAATGATAACCTGGCAATAATATCAATAGATTTGTGGCTTACATGCTAAAAACAGAAGTATTCAGAGACTTTTAACAAAAGTCGAATTTAGATCATGGTCGAACCAAGAAGAACTTTAATGATTGGTAAACCACTAAGGATTCAAATTGTATCTTATGGTACCCGAGATTCAAAGATCAAGATTACTTAAATAGTCTAATAGAAATTATTACGATGGTGAAATAGGACAACGGAGTTTTTGAGAAATCTACCTTGCCAGAAACAAGGGAAGTAGAGAAGGAATACTGCGGTCTGCTTCTGCCACCAATGATGTTGATGGTTTATGTAAATACACTGGAGCCCTAGGATTTTGTGAAACATAACGAGGTTTCCGAGATGCCTACAACACAAGACCACATCACAAAATAAATATTAGCCACTTCGGTGAAATGACGAACCATGAGAAGTGAACCATTGATATAGCTCGTAATACCGCATAAAAATCTCATATAGACAAAGTTCATATACAAGTCTCGTCCGACGTTCTATCATATACATAAGCTCGTAATAACAAAAATGGTCATCATCCTTTATCAGTAAGCCACAAACAACTACTTTTATCACTAAAATATGGTTATGAATCACTGTTTGGCATAACTATCTTAATGAACCGAGATCGTACAAAAGCATTATCTCGTAACTTATAATTCCTAACCTAATTTCAGCCAAACCAACTGACCCATAGGTTTGGCACAAAGAATATAGTCGATCTTTTCAGTGGTATTGAACAAAAGATAACAGAAGAAGCATAATCGACATGGTACATGTGACAAATCAGCCATCAAGCTAGATCTCACAAATGACCTTACTTTTATACCTTTCCATGGGAAAAAGCACAACGATAAAGTTGGGATTGCAAAGAAATTTATTTGTTATGATTTTATTATGAAAGACTTCAAGTGATACACTTATTACTAAGCATTTGATGCTAATTAGAAATCATTATTTAGTATAAAAATGGGAATAACCCAAAAGAGAGTATGATTTATAAAGTTAGACTGAGAAATAAGACTAAAACTAGAGAGAACTACCTTTGCGATCTTCTAATATTTGTACAGTTCTTCGACTTAATCCACAGATTCAATTGATTATCATCATCTCCTCTATCTATGTAATGGTGAAAGAGGAAAGTGAATTGAATTGGTCATGTTTGAGTAAAATAATATACATAATGGTCGGTGTCAAATCTAATGCACACATGTATTTCAATAATCGCCTCTCATATCCACATTAATGTATGAATAGAACCGGAAACTTATTGTTCATAACCATCAATGGGAACTAATTCAAACTTACATTTGTGTTCTCTTTACAAATGGATATCATTGGATATGTAATCCAAATTTCATATAAATTATAATTCCATAGTGTTGTGTATATTGTGCAAACCATATCAAAGAGTATTACATATCCAGAAGCTGTAAATTCATCATCAACAGGTGTATTTCCAGAAGCCAAGTCACCATTAGGTACCAAAAAGGAATAATTTCTAATCACCTAATCCAATATCCATGTACCTCAAGGGACATGTACTAATAGGTACTCCTAATACTACATTAGAGTGAGTTCCAAATGATTTCCACCTCAATTTCTCCCTGAAACAGAGATAAAATCCAAACATGCAATCAACCAAACATACAATCAATCAAGCATTAATTCACCTCTTTAGGGTTTCCCAGTAACAAAAAACAATCAAAATTAAACATAACACATACGAAATCATATCATACGTCAAAACCCCTAATCTAAATTAAACCCTAGACTCTCAAAACAGAAATTACGCAACAACAAATCACATAAATTACAAAACAGGAATGCAAAACGAACCACCAATTTACACAGATTAAATTCGTATGTTTAGATTCAACAAATTTAAAAAAGAAAAGAAAATTTTGAAGAAGAATCAAAAATCTTCAACAATAATGAATAATCCACACGATCCGAGTTTCAAGAATAAATTACCAAACGAATTAACGGATTAGGATGATCTGAATTAATCATACCTGAATCGAGATTTCGAAACTATGGAAATTAATCATTATCACTTGAACTCCTAAGGAAATTCGAGAGAGAGCGCGCCAAAGATAGAGAGAGAGAGAAAGACAGAGTGAAATGAAACTCGAAAGAAATTTCGAAAATAAAGTTTGTTTTAGTTTTGGGCCCGTAAAACTAAGTTGGGCTGGACATATTTTAGATCACTAACTAGACTAGAAAGTGGTCAAATGGTCAAGATTAGGATCACACTTACTTAAAAGCATGAGATCTACAGGATGGTCTCTTGCTATTAGATCAAAAAAATCAAAAAATCTATGATCTTTAAGTTTTAGCTATAAAAAGATAATAAGTCTTCACAAAATGTGATCTATATTATGTGATCTAAAGCATCTCTTGTTGTCGCTTGTTTGCAATTATTTCCTCTATCAATTGTACAGTCGTCATCAATGGCTAGAATTACAAACAATATTATTACCCCGCACTGTCGTGCGGGACAACATTACCCAAAAATGATTGTGTTGTAGAGATTCGACCTTCAGTGCTCACGCTCATAGAGGGAAAAAATGGACCCTTTACCACTACTACACACTAACTTGGTCTTATTTGTTATTATTCAACGTAATTTAAATATATATATTGCTTATAAATCCAAAGATCAAATGTTTTATTTAGTTTAGTCAAATTTATAGTGATTCAACAATCGACCATGAATCTGCGATTCACGATTTAACATACGATTCGCTCTGCGATTCACGATTTCACAACCTTGGGGATAAGTGTGGGATGAAATGGGCCCCACCACCCCCTATCACACGGTAAATTTCGCGGTGAAATTTTTCGGTGGGTTAATCATTTCTGTAATAAATATAGTCAAAATGAATATAAAACGATGATAAATAGGCATTTCACCCTGTGGATACAGATCATTTAATTCTCTTTCATTTTGCTGAAAAAAGGTTCAGTACCTCACATACTCAACTAATCATCAACAAGTTGATATGGCCGAGTTGGTCTAAGGCGCCAGCTTAAGGCGCTGGTCCGAAAGGGCGTGGGTTCAAATCCCACTGTCAACAATTAACTTTTTGGTTTTATCTGCCATCCGAAAATGACAAGGTGGGCAATCAATGGGCAGAAATGTAAGAGCTGGGCGATCAATGGGCTTCATTTTGTAGAGAGTTGTTGTCTAGGTGAGAACTGAGAACTACTTTGTTCTCATACTCAACTGAACAAAAACTTGCAAGTCAGGTGCAGCTACCGACTGATAAGCTGAGGAAATCATGTGTGAAATAGTTAGGAAAAGTAGAAATATCTTGTGGTGGATTCATGCTTGTCTCATACTTTTGGTATCCTCCCCATTCAAATGGTACTTCCATTAGCAGCAGTGCTTTTTATGAGATGGATATGAAATGTTTTTCATTACAACTTAAGTGGATATGGAATGCGATACAAATGTAGCTGAGTTAGAGCTGTCAATTTCTAACCCGGCTTGCGGGTTGGACCTAGCTTGGCTTGTTTCAACCCGGCTCGGCTTGGCCCGTTGTCTAAACAAGCCGGGCTAGGGTTGTCATATCCAGCCCTAGTAGAAATCAAGCCAGCTAGGGCTGACCCGCGGGTTACCCGTTAACCCGTCAAAATAATATAATTAGAGCTGTCAATTTCTAACCCGGCTTGCGGGTTGGACCTAGCTTGGCTTGTTTCAACCCGCTTCTAGCTTGGCCCGTTGTCTAAACAAGCGGGCTAGGGTTGTCATATCCACTCCCTAGTAGAAATCAAGCCCGCCTAGGGTCGACCAGCGGGTTACCCGTTAACCCGTCAAAATAATATAATACAGCTTAATTTGATAATATCTAACCCGTTATCTAGAGGTTAATGGTAATATTATACCTACTACCTGGTAATCGGTTACTATCTTATCCATCTATATTTCACTAAGATAGAGAAAACAAGAAAGAGTCAAAGAGAAGATATTTTCTCTTCAAGTTTTAGATCTGGAAGTCGTGGTACTGCATTTCAGTAAAATGGTAAAGTTAAACCGAATAGGGGTTAGGGATTTACCTTTCTGGTTGTTTTTTCACTTCTAAGTTCTAGATTAGATTTTTATCTTAAAACTTTAATGATTTTTTTTTTAATTTTCTAACTATCTATTTGATTTTCAGGGGTTAGGGCTTTAACTTTACACTACCGTTGAAGAAGAATAGGAAAGGATTGGCCGCTTCGATTGATTTTACCTCTCATTTCCATAATCTAGGTGGGTACTTCTACTGAAAATAACTTGAAGCTTTAATTCGATTGATTGATCAAATAAATGAATTAATGTGCTTTATACAAATGTATAATAATATAAGAAATGTGGTTTGTTGAATCATTAGTGTTAGTCCTCTGCAATCTAATATGCATTTGTTGATGATCCAATGCACTTGTAAATGTACGCATATAGGGAGTCTGTGACTCTGTGTAGTCTATATAATACATAGCTTGTCTTTTAAGTACTGTTACATTAGGTGTTTGTGGAAATGATTCTTAGAACCCCAATCCCCTTTTCACGAATTTTTGGAATTTATTGTTAACTTATGTCTCTTAATGTCAATCTATAATAAATTAATAATGCATAGTTTTCTTGTGTTATGCCCGTGAATACTTATTTACCGATTCTCAAAATGGAAATGAATCCCATATGCAGCATGTCGAAAGCACTTGGTTTATTTTGGCTTACATGAAAAATGTAAATAAAGCATACTTTTGTTAGCTTTGCCAGTTTGGATGTACACTTGTTGGGGTTTTAATTATTGACAGCTCTTGTCACCTTGTCCCTTGTGATGTAGCTCAAGGCTTACTAATTTTGATTCTCGAATTCTTTATGTAGATTCATAAAATGTCTGTTGAAGAAGACCATGACGATGTCATGAGTGAAGAGGATATCACAGTAGTAGAGTCAATGACATGTGAAGAGCAGGCTACAAGGAAAAGGAAACTTACATCAAAAGTTTGGAAGGATTTTGTTTGGGCACGAGACAAAGATGGTAAAGAAACGGCTACGTGCAAGCATTGTGGGAAGCCATATGTTTATCACAAGTGAGAAAGGAGGAACATCAACTATGGCAAGGCATTTGACCAAGTGCCCTAGACTGAGAATGCAAGATGTGGGGCAACTTTTGTTATCTACAAATAATGGAGAGCTGCTACTCGTGCACGCCAAATAGATCAATCAAAGTTTCTGGATTTAGTTGCAAGACTAATTATTGGTAAAAATCTCCCTTTAATTTTGTAGAATGGCCTGAATTTAGGGAGTTATGTAGTTATCTAAATGTTGATGTTGAAACCATATCGAGGAATACTACAAGGTCGATATTCTTAAAATGCATAACTTCCATAAAGAAATTATTCGCAAGAGATTGCAATGTGCTCTGTGTAAAATATGTCTAACATCGACATGTGGACCTCCGTCAACACCACTCGGATACATAAGTTTCACAAAGACACTTTGTTGATCAAGATTGGGTATTGCGTAAGTTTCTTTTAAATTTTTCTCCACTGCCACCACCCCATACTGGTCAAGCACTTTCAGACAAGTTATTTCTTATGTTAAATGATTGGGGAATTGAAGGAAAGGTAATGAGTATCACTTTGGATAATGCAGCATCAAATACTTCATGTGTTAAAATAATGAAGAGTCGATTCATTGCAAGGAAGGTTATGTCAGATATTGGGAAAAGAAACTTTCATATCCGTTGTTGTGCTCATATAATAAATCTTATTGTAAGAGATGGACCGGCGAGATTGATCCAGCAAGAATCAAGATAAGGTCAGCCGTGAAGTACCTTAAAGGTTCACAAAGAAGAAAACAAAATTTCTTGGATACCGTCGATTTAGGAATGAGCAAGGATGGGTGTTTCGGCAAGACGTTAAGACGAGATGGAATTCTACTTATCTTATGTTGCAAAGTTGTATTTCGTATGAAAAAGTCTTCACTCATTTGAGGTTAGTCGACCCGACTATGCAGAGGCTCCCAATGGGGAAGAATGGGAGCAAATCAAAGAGGTCACGAAGTTTCTCAAGGTCTTTTATGACCTTACGACTCTATTCTCTCGGAAACAAGTATCCTACTTCGAATTTGTACTTTGATGGGGTTTGTGAGATTAAAGTCTTATTGGAGCAAGAGAAAAATAATCAAATTGAGTTCATCGAAACATGGCGAAGAAAATGCAAGAAAAATTTTCCAAGTATTGGAAAAATTGAGTCCAATATTGGCAATGGCGTAGTTTTAGACCTCGATTGAAGTTTGAATATGTAGAGTTTACTTTAGGAAAGGTGTATCCTCGTTGAGCGTGAAATGAAGAAGGAAGTTGATATTATCAGAAAAGGATGGCAGACTCTATAAAGAATATCATACATCGTCAACTTTAAGAGGTTCTACGACCAATGAAACTCAGAATTCAGGTATTGTAAATGGTGGGAATTCTGGACGCAATGGAAGTGCTTTTATGCAGGTGATGTTTCCTTATGTTTTAAAATTTCTATAATTGTTCATTTTTACTATTATACTATGTCTAGCCAAGTTACGTTTGACATATATTAGTCATTATTGTGGAGTACTTTTTATGGTTTACTATGTTCTCAAGACCCGATAGTGGATGACTTTGTAAAGTGGTAGTTAATTGTTGAAGCTTTTTGATGCAGGCATTTGTCGGG
This sequence comes from Papaver armeniacum, assembly GCA_023531295.1. Classification (NCBI taxonomy): domain Eukaryota; kingdom Viridiplantae; phylum Streptophyta; class Magnoliopsida; order Ranunculales; family Papaveraceae; genus Papaver; species Papaver armeniacum. The sequence goes on from JAJJWW010019365.1 coordinate 36,268, forward strand.
CAAAAAGAAATGGTGGTCAAATAACCGACAAGTCGAAATCGGAACAATATCTAAGTGAGTCATCAGCAATGTCATCTCGATTTTGACATCTTGATGTATTGGAGAAGCCAAGAAATACGATACCCTAATCTCACAAGAATGGCAACATATTTTAGCAATTCCCATTTCAATGTTGCATCTAATCTCGCCTTTAGCCTTGGAGGAAGGGTACTTGACAGATATCGCAGCTCCTTATCTCCCGAAAGTGCCGAGGCATTGATAACAACTCGTGATTGGATATATGGAATCGTAAGTGGCCAAGTCTTGACTAATTTTTGAAGTAATTGCAAGTTTATTTTACAATACACATGAGATTAATATTTAGTTATTTATATGTAGGAGCCGCATCAACCGATGTTGAGGAAGTGAAAGATAATGATATTAGTGAGGATGTCTTGGCATTTGAGCTAGCAAACAACAATGAGGCAAAGAAGTTCTTATGCGTCTAATTAGTATCCGTACTTCAAGCGATATAAAACGGGTAATTATGCAAATTCTATTCATTTACAAGAACACATCCTTTTGTTTGATATATTTTTTGCTGGAAATTACAGATTCATACTGGAGCGCTTTAAAGTGATACACTTCTAGACACAAAGAGACATGGAAAAAGAACATTTTTTGGGCATCGATTTACGAAATATTTTGGACTTGCATATGATATCGTTGTCTCCTATTTTTTGTATGTATGAATGGAGACACAGACACTAACAATATATGGTGTATATGTGACTGCATATGAGGGTTTAGGTTATGATTCAAGAATTCAAAGTCAGAGACGGTAGTTTCAGTTCAGTTTGTCCACTTTTGTATATGAAAGGACAGACATAGTCACATAGTGACATAGATAATAGGATTATATTTTGACTTGGTAACTTTGAGGATTCTTATATGAATCACAAGCCTATATCCTCCTTATTAATGAATATGATACTTTTTGTGCAGGGAATGGTTGGTATTATATGGTCTCCTCTTCACTAGTAGTGATGAAATGTTTTAGACCTTTGTAGGTGGTAATGTGGCAGTACTTGTCGTAAAAAAAAAAAAAGTGGAAGTTTGTATTTCTCTGGTTTTATAAATGTATGCAACTATGTAATCCACAACTATGGTTTGGTTCATTTCAATCATGTTGTAGTTGCATTTGGAATCAGAATACGTTTTTCAGTAGCACTTTTAAAAGTTTAGACTTGCGGCTGTTTACTTTCTAATTAGTGCAAAAATAGTAAAATTTACCAGCCAACCCGTAACTCGTCAGAGCCAACCCGTCTAGGCTAGGGTTGGGGTTTTCGGCTTGTACGTGAACAGTACTAGGCTAGGGCTGACCCTAACCCGTCCATGGCTTGTCAAGCTAGGTCCGGCTGACCCTAGCTTGCCCCGTTGACAGCTCTAAGCTGAGTTTTGAAAACTAGAACCTATTCTCAAAATGAGTAGAACCTAGATGTCTCATATTGAATCAAGAAATGAGTTTTAGTGATAATTTGCAGCTGGTGGAAACCTCACTGGGTAACCATGGACACCTGAGCTCATTAGCAACTGAAATTACATAATATATAGATATTACATAGATGAAGCCTAACAACAAACTATGACTGTACCACCAGTCGATTTTGTACACAGGCAACTCAAACCCATTTCCCGCAACCTGGTTCTACTATTTCAGAACCTTAACAGTGCAATGCTGCAACGAGAGCTTTTCTGTCTGCATCAAAGATGGCAGAACCCAGTAAGATTCTACTGGTTCATAATCTAATCACATGTATCCTGCACAAAAATTAGCGTGCTTGCATCAGATTAGAGGCGGCGCTGTATAGTATAAAGTACAAAGGGAATGCAAAGCGAGTAATGTTGATCTCAATCCTTGTATTAGTATGACATCATTTATTACAGGGACAAGTAAACTAAGACAACCAAAACTAAAGACTAGTTAAGAGAAATCATGGATTACCTCTCCTCCATAAAGAACGCAGTCAGCTTGTTTGCATCCATCAACAATGCCTTTTACGACCTGAATAAGCAAAGAAGGCACATTACAGGACTGTCACATAGAGAGACGTTGGAGGGTATGAAAAATAGAAGAAATTGTTTTTAAATAAAAACAAAGATATGGTTTCTTCCACCTTTTAAGCCGAATCAACACCGAGACAGAGTGTAGCATAGTTATCGAGGAAAAATGGAGGCTTAGCTCCAGAAGTAATGATATCATTGACACTCATGGCAACCTAGAAAGCGAAAAGATTGTGATGCCAGTCCTAATTTTCAAAACACAGAGTCCTAAGTTCAGTTGGGAATGTACAAGGCCTATCCCAATAGTGTCATGGAATCCAGTTTCAAAAGCAAGTTTAAGTTTTGTTTCACAACTGTCAGTACCAGCAACAAGGTATGAAATAGAATCCATTGTTCAGTGAAACAAGATGAAAGAATTGAAATGCTTAAACCAGAAAGAAACAAGGGAAAATTGGGAAAATGCAATCATTTCACAGCTGAATTTTCTAGAGCAAATAAGCAAACCCATGTCAGCAAGATTTGGACCAGAACAGTCAAATTCAAGACCAAATAATAAACTCAAATAGCTTTCAAGTTGCAGGAATGAGAAGCGACTGCAAAGAGCGACTGTAAAGACACCAACACATGCATACGTACCATTTCACATTCGCATCAAGAAAAGTTTTTCCTCCCTATTGTGTGCTTGGCTTTTTGATGGCTTCTGCTTATGACATTGCGATCGGAAAGTACCTTTACGAATACACAAGTTGGTATAAATTAGACATGAATGTAAAGAAGAAAATTACTAAGTGAACATAAAAGAGTTATGAATTTACCTGATGCTCTTCAGTAGTCTGAAATTTCACAAGATCCTTCCACTCCCTGCCAATTAACACGTTCGGTTTATCTGCAAGATGCTTTTCATTTGTATCGCGGTTGCATAGTGATGACTTTTCCATTTAGTTTCCTTGTTCCTATATATCCCACAGGCAACAGTCAAGATAGCTTTTTGATAACATTCATCTAGTACCAAAAAAGCCCTGAAATAGATAAAACAATAAACTTGTGATCCAGTGCATAAGTCGCACAAAAGAATCATATGACACGAAAAAAAAAAGCAAACATAATATCAGAAATGGCAAGCCCATGATAAGTTAATCAATAATTCTATGGTTAATCACACGCTAATGGTTGAAAGAAGAGTAAAATTGCAGGTTATGCTGAGTATGTTCACCTGAAGTTCCGCCCACTGCCATTCCAAACCCTTCCGAGAGCTTACTTATCTCAATGGTGGTCCAATCGAACCTCCAAAATTGTGTATATCATGTTCTATACTGGAATCTTTAAGCCGCATTGTTTCGGTTTTCACCGCTAACACAAGAATGTTACACTAATTTCAAGTAAAAACCACAAAATTTTAATCAAATCTCAAAATTGAATACAAGACCAAGGAAAAAAAAACAAACATTGGAAGAATCAGGTGGTTATTAGTTTACTTACAACTTAAAGTCCATCCTGAAAATGTAAAACAAATCTAGGACCAAAGCTCCTGGATGACTTTGGAATGGAACAAGACCAGGGTAGAAAGAAAGGGAGAACAAATCTCCTTTCATCACAAACAAATCTGCCTTCATCACCTACAAAAAGCTTCAAAGATCCCCGATCAGTGGGAGGGTAAAATCAGTATTTCCGAATCCGCCCAAACAGACTATTCAAACAACATAAACCAGGCGATTTGTTCTTCTTTCTTCCTTTTCTTCTTCTTCTTCTTGCTCTTCTTCTGTATTACCCAAATCATTGGTAACAACAACTTGTATTTAACAATTTCTCTTAAACCAGCCTCTTCCATATCGCAACTTTGCTTACTACTACTACTGCTGGTGTTGGTTGCAGAAGCAGTTTGAGGATCTGAATCTGGCACTAGGATTTTCACGTTCGGCGGGATGGACCTCAAAAGGTGTACTACTGGTGTGAATAGTTTAGAGTCTTTGCATTTTGTTGAGTTTGGGTTTTAGTTCATTTTCACGCCCCAAAATTTCCTTGTTTAATTGGGGGCCCCAAAAAACAATTAGGGCCCTAGATTCCTATCCCCACTCATGGGAAGAGGATAAGGGGTGTCTAAATATAATGAAAAGACTAGATTACCCCAACTCTTAGGATTGCGACACGTGTCACCCTATTAAAGAGTTGTTAATGTTTCAATGACGACTCTAAACGGTCGTTATTGCCTATAAAAGAGCCGTTATCTTCTTTGAAGAGTCATTAAAATATCGGAAATACATTAAAGGGTCGTCATGGTCGTATTCAATACTATTATGACCCTTTAATGTATTTCTGCCATTAATGACTCTTCAAAGAAGATAACGACATTTATAGGCAATAACGACCGTTAAGAGTCGTCATTGAAACATTAACGGCTGTTTAGAGTCGTCATTGAAACAATAACGACTCTTGAGGGTCGTTTTTGAAACAGTAACGACTGTTTAGAGTCGTCATTGAAACACTTCAATACCATGAAGACTTTTCATACAAATTTGGGAAAAAGAAATAAATATAAAAAAAATTGCAAACAAAAAATTTGAAAAAAACTAACATCTATTGTTGGCTCTGATTCTGCTCAATTCTAAAGCCTGAAAATCTGGGATCTTTTTTATGCATTCTTACCATTCATCTTTTGCATATCTTGAATCGGCATTCTGATTCATTCATCCTTGCATACTTTTTGCCTTATGTTTCATACCTTTTGTGGTTCTCTTATTTTATGCTAATCTTTTAACTTCTATGATTGCTGCAATTAGCTCATGTGTCTGTGTTCTTATTTATTCCTCATCTTTGTTGGGTGGATTTGTGCTTTAATTCTTACTGGGATGTCAGTATTGATCTTGTTTAATTAGGTTCTAACCTTGGATTAAGTTAAAATTCGATTCTGTTGATTGTCATGTTATTTTAAGAAACTAGAAAAGGATAGCCATATTCATTAGATTCTGGAATACCGATTACATTAAGAACTAGTAATCTTGAAAATAAACAAACTAGACACTAAAGAAACTTGGAGGAAACATAAACTAAAATGGTAGATTATCAGAAGCTACTTCTAATCCAGCCTCTTCTTCTTATTCTCCATCCTCTGAATCTTCAACTTCTATTAATCCGTCGTTCCACTCCTGCTGGTATATTGTAGATTTCTCATGCACATAGGCATAGTCCATCCCTGGAGGATATTCCGTTAGAAAATAATTAGCGGTCACCGGAACACAGGTAGCTAGCCTAGTGTAGAGATCCTTAATAGCTTGTTTACCTAGTCTCTCTTTCTCCTCCCTGCTCAGATTTCACAAAGGCAACCGCTTTGCTTGTGCGGGATACATCAATGCTTCTCGATTACATACGCTGGACCGATAGTATTGCATGCGATGGAGTTGTCCTTCCTGACAACGAATTACCTTAGTAGAATAAACTGGTACCCCTAATGGAATTCTAAAGTGGTTGCAAGCCATTATTTTTCTAAAAACGTTTTTTCTTTTCTGCTTTCCCTACTTCTTTTTTGAACTGTGGTATTGTATTGTTATGAGAAAGAGACTTATATAGTACAATGTGATCCTAGATCTCCTCCTCTCTTTTAATGCTCTTAAATCTCTGTACGTTTGGTTTTCTCTAGTCTCAGACGTCTTATCTTCTTGTGTTCTTCGTATGTTAGTAATGGGTTTGATTAGTGACTTGCTTTTCATTTATTAGATACAGGCTAATGTAGACATCGAGTGGCTCCTTCACCTTCTAAGACTTGACCTTTAGAATTGTAATTTGAATAGCAGTGTTTTTCTCCTTATGCTTCTTACTTTCTGATTGAGCGGTGCGGCTATCTATCTTTTAGGTATCTCTAACCAATCTGTCTGTTGACCTAGTTTAGAAAACGTATGAACTTTTCCCTGCTATGCATTAATTCTTTGTTGCTCTGTGCCAGCCGACTGGCGCTTGTCACCATTTAATGTGTGATTTATGCTTATTCCTAGGAATTCATAGAAACTGTAATCTTTTGCATAATTTATCTAAATTAGCGTTGTCAAATTTTGATTGGTGGAGGATTATTTGAATTACTTTTTCCTTTGTTTAAGGTTAGTGTCAAAAGAATTTTTTGCTGTTGGGTTAAAGCAAACATAGCATTTAAGTCTTTGCTAAGCTGAGCACTTTATCTCTTTGCATTTCATCTCTTCTTTCTTCCCTTGATGGTTTTTGAATACTCATCTGATTCTTTCTTAGCATCTTCTGTTCCCCATTATGAGTAATTACAACCTCTACAAACATTTAAGTGGCCTTTCTGTAGCTCAAAGATATCCAAACTACACGAATGTAGGAATTTTACCAACTCCTCCAGCCTTAATGAGGGAGTTCGGCATTAAAGAAAACAGTATCTTAGCTAGGATTTTCTCAACTGAGGTGTACAAAACTGAAGATATAAGAGGAGTTCTACGTCACTTTTGGGGTCTAAAATTTGGTTTTCAAATTCGTGAAGTGGATCCTAATCTTTTTATCATTACTTTACGTACATCAGATGATTTAAAGTGGGTAGCCTTGAATGGCCCTTGGTACCCATACGACAATGTTATGTCTGCAAGATTAGCTTTCCAAGGTATGAAAATCACTACTAAAGCAGTTAAGGAAATTCCTCTTTGGGCTAGTATCTCAAACTCAAGGCATGAACATAGATTTGGAGAACGTATCGGTCTTATTGCTAGCAGAATAAGAATTGTTAGTCGAGTTGAAAAGGGTAGTTTCGACTGCGAACCTAGAGTTCTTGTTTGGGTGAACATAGAAAAACCCCTTGTAACGAAGCTTTTAGTTAAAGTTGAGCAATATCCAGTTAGAAAGCTAATCTTTACCTATCATAATCCCCCCTCCAAGTTCTGCTCTCACTTCTCTCGTTTTGGTCATAAAATTTCTCATTGTGTCATTCTCCAGCACAGACCATTGGAGGATATCTATGATATTTCAATGCATTCTCCTGGTCCGGCCGATGATATCTTCTGGCTGGATAATACCCCTATTAAGATTTGGAATCCTCGAGATAATACCGATGCACATGAAAACATGGAACCAGTCGAACTTTTCTTAGATATCCCAAGGAATAGAAAAACCTTACGTGAGTCGTTTGGAGAAGAGTATCTACTGGCTGAGCAACAGAACATTGCTTCGACTTTAGCTGATCATAATTATGAGGTTTTGGTGCCGGTAACTTACGATGAAGATATGCCATAAGCAGCTACCTCTATTCTAGGAAAGAGAACTTACCCGTTTAATCTGCGAACTTCGGCTCTTCTTTTCTCCCTCGAAAATCAACGGTAAAACTTCATTCCCATTCATGGTAATAGCTCTGAGTCGGCAGGATCGGGCAACTCGGAGACGCGCCGAGTTATAACCTCAATGGTTCAGATCGAAACCAACTCGTCTTTAGATGCAGTTGTAGACCCGGTTCTTCTCAATCAGACCATACTAGGATAGAACCAGAACCTATTCTAGTTAACAAAAGACAATCTTTTTCTTCTTTTCCTTATGAAGATGCTCAGGAAAATCTTTCTTCCCCTTTGTCATCTGAATCGATTGCATCTTCCATCATTGCATCTCATGATAATACATTGCATTCATACCAGCATCCTTTGCATTCAATGTTGGCTACTCCTTTAACTCAACTAAAATCTGCATTTAAGCTGTCGGTCCCAGATTTTCAATCATCCTCTTCCTCTGAAGGGCTTAGAATTTTGGTAACTAATTCGGACAATCGGTTTAACATGGACCAATATGGTTCCAATCTTAAAGAGCATAATCAGTTAACAGATGTGATTGCACCAATCGCATTCATTATTGAATTCTCATCTGAGCAAAAAGATGAAATTCAGGTAACCCTTAATTTTCTTGAAATCCTAAATTACTTTGCTACAATCCATGCTTTTTCTTTGTTTGTATGTTTCTTGATTGTTCTGTATTTCCTCTCAGTTACTTTTAGTTTAATTTCATTATTTTAGCATCAAAATTATAGCCTGGAATGTTCAAGGGTGTGGAAACCCCTTTACCCAAAATCATCTCAACCAACTTATCAATGGTGATAAACCAGAAATTTTATTTCTATCAGAAACTAAGTCTAATAAATACCTAGTTGAAAATCTCCTTAAGGACTACCCCAATATTCATATAGTTGATCCTATAGGACAAGCTGGAGGTCTAGCTCTTGCTTGGGTTGATGGTTTTTCCTTTGATATTGTTCAATGGAATTTGAACACGATCAATATAATAGTTCAAACTAACTCAGAATCTAAGAAATGGTTGATGACTTGTTTTTATGGAAGCCCTTACCTTCACAATAGAAAAGAGGCTTGGGATTTTCTCTCAGAAATCTCCTATCAAGTTGATAAAAATTCCATGCCATGGGTTCTGCTAGGGGATATTAATATGATTTTTAGTCAAGATGACTACCTTTTAAGAAAAATGATAGTGAATATTATCATAATATTCTGTCTAAAGCTTGTCTCTTGGATTTAGGATTTAAAGGTTATGAATACACTTGGAACAATCACAGAGAGGTAGGGGTAAATATCCAAGAGAGACTTGACAGAGCAGTAGCTAATACAGAATGGAGTTCAATGTTTATTAATGCTGAGCTTTCTCATCTAGTTGCAGTAGGTTCTGACCATTGCCTTATAGCTTTAAACTTAGATATTAATAGTACCAAATACTCTTACACTTTTAAGTTCTATGACACTTGGAAAAAGGAATGTTCCTGTGTTCAAACTATCAAGAATTCCTGGGATCATTCTATTAGAGACAACCCTGCTAAGTCTTAGATCTTCAACCTCCAAACCCTTCAAACTAACTTAGATTATTGGAAGAAAAATATTTTTGGTCTTCCTTCCAAGCAGATAAACAAACTCTATCCCAAATTGATGCTCTAAATAAGTCAAGTTTTGTGTTCAAAAAAGAAGAAAAGATAAAAGAAAAACTTAGTCATCTAGAAAACCTTTATGCGACTCAAGAAGCCATAGCAAAACAGCAATCTAGAGATAACATGGTTAGTCTAGGAGAAAAAAATACCAAATATTTTCATACTAAAACTATGAAGAGAAGGAAGTGGAACAATATTGAATGTCTCAAGAAGAGTGATAATACAATCACCTTCAAAAGAGAAGAAATGCATAAATCCTTACTGGATTATTTCTCAAACCTTTTTTCAGCTCGATCTCCGCCCCCACACACACACACACACCCCCACCCACCCACCCCACACACAGCTCCTAACCCTTTGTTATTTCAAAGATATTCATCCTTGTATCTCCCTTGAGGAGAACATTTCCCTAAACTCCATTCCACATGCTGAGGAAATCTGGTTAGTCATAATAAAACTTAAACCTAATAAGTCTCCAGGATTAGATGGTTTTCCAGCTAGTTTCTTTAAACTAAACTGGGAAACTGTAGATGAACAAGTGGTTCTAGCTATTCAACATTTCTTTGAATCAGGGATCCTTCATCCTGACTTCAATAAAACCTTTCTTTTCTTAATTCCTAAGAGTAAATATCCCAAAGATCCTAGTGGTTTTAGACCAATTGGACTATGTACACTATATATAAAATTATAGCTAAAATTCTTTCAAATAGGATTAAGCCTCTTCTAAATACTATCATCTCCACTTTCCAAGCTGCCTTTCTATCTAAAAGGAAAATTTCTGATAAATTATCATTGCACAAGGAATAATTCATTCCTTTAAAAAATAGAAAGTGAAACATGCTGGAATGAGTATCAAGATAGACATGTCAAAGGCTTTTGATAGAGTAGATTGGGATTTCTTGTTAAATGCCATGAAAGCCTTCGGTTTTAACAATAACTTTTGTAACTTAATTCATCAATGTATTTCAACTTCCTCCATTGCAGCTCTGCTCAATGGTAGTCCAGGTGAATAATTTAAACCATCTAAGGGGCTTAGTCAAGGGGATCCTCTTTATCCTTACATGTTCATTATTTGTATGGAGATTTTCTGCAGGTTGCTAATAACAAGTGAACAAGAAAAACTAATCAATGGAGTCAAGATAACTCCCAAAAACAGTCCCATTTCTCATCTTTTTTTTTTTTGCTGATGACTGTGTTTTATTTATCAGAGCAGACTTTAGAGAATGCCATAACATTCTAGCTCTTATTGAATCCTTTGGCAAGGCTTCAGGTCAGCTTATTAATTTTGAGAAATCAGGGGTTTTCTTTAGTAAAAAAGTTCAACCAAAACATCAGAGAATGATTAGTAAAGTCCTAAAAATCAAGAAAATTAACTCCAAAGACTTTTACTTGGGAACCCCTCTCTTTATTAGTAAATCCAAAATTAAACTTTTTTGAAGGTCTGGTAGAAAATATGGAACACAAAATACAAGGTTGGATGGGTAAAATTCCAGCCCAAGCTAGTAAATTGATTCTTAATAAATCAACTTTGGAAAGTATGGCCAGCTATCAAATGAGCTATTTCATCTTTCCTCTTTACAAAGGGACTTTTGGTGGGGCAAGGAAACAAATTATAAAGGTTACTATCCTAAATCTTATTCTTGCCTCTATAAACCATAAACCAAAAAGTAAAGGTGGTCTAGGTTTTAGGAATGCTCATAAATTTAACATTGCCATGCTAACTAAACTAGCTTGGAGATTACTAACTGAGCCAAATGCCCTGTGGGTGTCTCAATTAAAGCCTAGATACTTTAGAAATACCTCTGTTTTCAAAGCCAAAACCCCATCAACTAGTTCTTGGATATGGAAATGTATTAGCAAGAGCATACACCTAATTGAACAAAACTGTATTTGGGAAATTGGGGATGGTAACAGTACTAATATTTGGGATGATAGATGGATACCTAATTTAGAAAGTACCCTTGTGAGCTTAAGAACTCCTAGTAACTCTCATTTAACACTTGTGAAGGATCTAATTGATCCTTCCACTAAGAAGTGGAACTCTGTTTTAATTCTTGAAATGTTTCCTGAACATATTGCTAAGAAGATCATCAATATTAGAATAGCTAGCAACAAACCTGATACTCTGAGATGGCTCCTTACAACTTCTGGTGTCTATACAGTGAAATCCATATGTACAATAAACTTATCGAAAGAACAACCAATCACTATGACCTAGGACAATCTTCTTCTTTTTGGAACAACTTGTGGAAACTTAATATGTCACAGAGAATCAAAAATTTTGCTTGGAAGTGTTTACATGGTGCTCTATCAACAAATTTACAACTGTCCAAATTTATGGACGATGTTCATCCTAACTGCACTTTTGGATGTAATACAGCTGAAACCATAGAACACCTACTAATTTCTTGTCCTTATGCCAAGTTTGTGTGGGATATAGAGCCAAATCCTATAACTCTTAATTCGGATAGTACAACTTCTTTTTTAGAAATTTGCAAGGCAGGGATATGGAGATTAGATTCTGTCATACCTATTGAAATAATTTTGACAAAAGCTTGGTTTATTTGGAAGGAAAGATGTAACAGAGTTTTTGAACAAAAACAACAAACCAAAACTCAACTAAGCTTAGAAATATAGAGATTCTTGGACTTCTGGTACAAAATAATATGCCATCAAGACAGTCCACTAATGACAACTCGAGGATACAGAACTGGTCTTTGCCTAAAAGTTTACAGTTTAAGCTTAATATCGATCTCGCTTGGATTTCCTTAGATTTGCCTGCAGGTTTTTCTTTAATTCTCAGGAATGATGTAGGAGATTTCGAGCTTGGCAAGGCAGGATCGTTCACAGCCTCTTCCTCTGAAGAAGCGGAAGCCATAGGATTACTACAGGGAGCAAACTGGGCAGGTGAAAAAGGTCTGTCCAATTTCACATTGGAAGGAGACTGCAAGAATCTGTTCGACTACTTAAACGGGAAAGCTTCTCAAATAGGTTGGCAGAATAGAACTATTATGGATGAAGTTAAGGAAAAATTCTCTCAGTGTCAAAGTTTTTTGGGTTTTTATTTAGTTCCAAGAACAACAAACAATGTAGATGATGTCTTAGCGAAAGAAGCTAAATATTTTAAGAACATCTTGAATTGGAGAGCCGTACCTCCCTCTTGTATTAAATATGCTATAGCAGTAGATAAATCAAATGTTAGGGATGCTTATATTAGCCTAACATTATATGGCTCTACTCAAGTTGTTGTAAGGGACACTAACTCCCTAAGTTAGTCTTTTGGAATGCATTTAACTTAAAAAAAAAAAAATTTGAAAAAAAAAGGTTAAAATCAAATTAAGTAAGATTAATACCAATTAAGTAAGATTATCACTAATTAAATAATGGTAGATTAGCCATTACCTAAAATATTTGGATAAGGGGTTATTGAAATTAGGTTTGGGTGACCTTTTTTTTCTTCTAGTGTGAGGCCCCTAATTGTTTTTTGGGTCCCCCAATTAAACTACTCAAATTTTCACTACTTTACTCTTTGTTTTGCCTTACCACCTTAAATGCAATAAGTAGGATCGGACAAACACGAAATATAATGTGTCGCCTTTTCCAACAAAAGATCAGCTTTTGGTAAAAGACCGGACGACCACCACGTCATATCTTGTATTTGTCTCATACTACGGTAGAATTTCGATAAATTAATTACTTCGCTAAAATAATAAAATTTTCTGGTCCCAACTAGGCTTGTATAAGCTAATTTTAACTTGATAAATTAATAACTTCGCTAAAGTAATAATTTTTTCCGGTCCCAAGGCTATTAATTTATCGAAGTTTCACTGTATAGTGGTGGCTTTTGTCCTATCTTATCAGATCGTTTTTGTTGTCACGTTTGACGGACTTTGGAAAACTGATAATGGAAAAATGGGTATAAACATGAATTACGAGCTATAATCACTAGGGGTAGATATCTGTTTTTGGTTCGAGTTTATGAGTTCATCCGTAACAACATAACTATAAACATTTCCATGATTTATAATCTTTAGATAATATTTTGGTTAGCTTGACCTTGGCCGTCGAATTTTGACCAAGGCGATTTAGGGTTTGACTTTTCTTCTTCAGAATTTCGTCGATTCTCATGGCACCACCTTCTGGTGGTGTTTCTTCTTCTTCCACGGCTTCTGCTCCTCCTCTTTCATCTGCTCCCAAGGTGACGGAGGGGATCTCTCAGGGAGTTAATTCGACTAATTTTGCTATGAAGAACGATTTGGAGATGTTTCCTCCACTTCCCCCTGGTGGAAGTAATTTGTCTGTTCAACAGGCTAATAGATCTGAGAGTACGAAAGGTTCTTGGGCTGAGATGGCTGCTAAAGCAGCTAGTGAACAACAGATGAAACAAGAGGAATTGGGTTATCGAGCTCCTCAAATGATAAATGGTAAGATGGCTACGGTAATTTGATATTCTGATTTTGAAGATAATATTAAGGAGTTTGAAAATCTGGTTGTGGGTTCCTTTGTTGGACGTCGATTACCTTTTTACTTTGTCAAGAATTCCTTATTGCGTATTTGGAGATTAAAGGGAGAGGTTCATATGACTTTACACAATGATTCAACTTTTGTGTTTGAATTTAATAATAATGAAGATAGACATGCTGTTCTTGAGAGAGGTCATGTTTATATTGCTAATAGATTGTTCTTGATTAGACCATGGTCCCCTCTGGTTGAACAAATGGTGGAGGAGTTGAAAACTGTACCTGTTTGGTTTAATTTAAAGAAGATCCCTATGTTTATGTGGAATCAGAAAGGTATTGGGTTTATTGCTAGCTTTCTAAGAAAACCTTTAATGACTGATAAGAAGACTTATGATAGATCCAGAATGAATTTTGCTAGAGTTTGCGTGGAGGTTGATACTTCATGTGACTTTCCAAATGAGATACTAGTTGTTATTGAAGGAAAAGAAGCTTTCAGAGTTCAGGTGGAGTGCCCTTGGAAGCCTCCAAAATGCTGTGAGTGCAAAATATTTGTTCATACTGATGCTAAATGTCCTAAAGCTCAACACACTAAAGTGATTGAAAAGAATTCTAAGGGAGGAACAAGGACCCAAAGAAGTGAATGGGTTGTTAAAAATCCTACATCAAATCCTTCTATGGAGGATAAGTCACTTCCAATGAAGGGAATAATTGAGGAGATTTTAGAAGATAATACTGATCTTGTGGAAGGTGTTATGATGAATGTCACTAATGTGCAGAATGGGGTACCTGATTCTAGAAAGAGAGTTCTTAATGATCAAGAAATTGAGTTTGTCTCTAAGGATTCTCAAAATACTGTTAATCAAACAGTTATCCAAACTAAGAATTCTTTTGATGTACTTATGGAGGTTACTAATGCTATTGAGGAAGTAGATAAGAATAGAGGTCAGCCTGGTCTTAATTCAACTTCAGCTGAGAATATTGATCCTAATGTGGGAGGTAAAGACACATCAGGGTTTTCAGTTATTGGTGGTAGTAGTGCCAGAAGCAATTATATCAAAAGAAAATCCAAAGCTCTAAGGGAGTTAAAAGTATTCATCAAAAGGGAACATATTTGAAGAAGTCTGCTAGAGGTAGGAAGGCCAAACCTCTAGTTAATAATGATGTTTAAAATTGGGGGTTGGAACATAAGGGGATTGAATGATCCTCTTAAGCAAGTAGAAGTTAGAAATTTTATTAGAACTAATAAATTTTCTATTATAGGTATTGTTGAGACTCATGTTCAGAGTCAGAATAAAGATAAAATAAGAAGGTCTATTAGACCTGATTGGATTTTTACAGATAATTACTTGATTAACACTTCAGGGAGGATTTGGATAGGTTGGAATCCCTTGGAAGTTCAGATTTCCATTGTTCTTTCTACTGATCAAATGATACTGGTTGAAGTTACCACTAGTAGAAGTTTGAAGTTTGTGGTCTGCTTTGTTTATGGGAGTAATGATGCTGTGGAGAGACAATAGTTGTGGAGTGATATTAAGGATTATACTTCTTCTAACTCCCTTCCGTTGTTAGTGGTTGGTGATTTTAACTCAATCTTGTTTCCCCATGAAAAAGTGGGAGGTAATGTAAGCCTTCATAATTATCTTGACTTATGGAATTGTACTCAAGATAGCCATATTTTTGATTTAACTTATTCTGGGAATCTATTTACTTGGACTAATGGGCATACTGATGATAGCAGGATTTTATCCAAGTTAGATAGAGCTATGGTAAATATGGAGTGGGTTAATGCTTTCTCTGATTCAAAGGCAGAATTTCATGAAGCTGGCATTTATGATCATTCTCCTGCTGTGGTTTCCATTTTTGAAGATAGGCATCATGGTACTCCTCCTTTCAAGTTCTATAATTTCATGACAGAGGAAGCTGACTTTCTGGAGCTAGTTAGGAATGCCTGGTCTGCTCCTGTTAGAGGTAATCCTATGTTTATTCTTGTTACTAAAGTTAAAAGAGTAAAAGCTGCTATTATTCAATGGAAGAAGGATAAGTTTAACAATATATCCAATCAAGTGGAACATGCAAGAGAGGAGCTGAGAGATATACAAAAGCATATTCAGTCTCATCCTCTTTATGTTGATTCTGCTAGAAAGGAGAAATCTGTTATGCACAATTTTGCTAAGGTTTCTAGATATGAAGAGTCCATTGCTAAACAAAAATCCAGAGTGAAATGGATGGGTCTTGGGAATTCTAATACTCATTTTTTTCCACAATTCCTTGAAGGAGAGGTATTCTATAAACAATATTCTTACGCTATTGTCTAGGGATAATGTTCTTCTGCAAGAAGATGATGAAATTGCTTATGAATGTGTTGATTTTTATTCTTCTTTATTTGATGATACTTCTAGTACTTTTGTTGAAGATTCTGAAGCTTTTGATTCTATTAATTTTGATAATATTCTAAAAGAGGATGATAAGGCTAATCTAATTAAACCAGTTACTAGAGATGAAATTGTTTTGGCTCTCTCTTCCATTGTAACTAGTAAAAGCCCAGGGCCTGATGGTTTCTCCAGTTGGTTCTTTAAATTCTATTGGAGCTTAGTGGGTGATGACTTTACAGCAGCTATGCAGAATTTCTTCAAAAGTGTAAATTGCTAAAGGAGGTAACAGTACATTTCTTACTCTTGTTGCTAAAAAGGATAATCCTAACTCTGTTTTGGTTTTTGACCTATTGCTTGTTGCAATGTTTTATATAAGTGTTTAACCAAGATCATATCCTTAAGAATGAAGCATGTGCTAGGTAATTTAATTAATGCAAATCAATCTGCTTTTATCTCTGGGAGATCCATCCAAGACAATATTCTCTTGGCTCATGAGATTTTAAGGAATTATCATAGAACTAATGGTTCTCCTAGGTGGGCATTGAATATTGACTTGAAGAAAGCCTATGATACTGTGAGTTGGAGGGCTATTGATATTTCCTTAAAAAAAAAATTGTTTTTCCTCCATTGTTCATTGAGTGGATATATTGTTGTATTTCTACTTCTAGATTCTCAATTATGATTAATGGTTCCCCCTATGGTTTCTTTGGTGCAAAGAGAGGTCTTAGACAGGGATGTCCTTTATCCCCTTACTTATTTGTCATGGTGATGGAGATTTTAAGTGTTTGTCTTCAACAACAAGTTAATAATGGAGAATTTGGTCTTCATCCTAAATGTCGTCTCCCTTGCATCACTCACTTATGTTTTCTTGATGACATTTTAGTTTTCTTCAAAGGTGATCCAAGTCTCATTCGCTCTTAACACAACAATTATGAAATTCAAGTTGCTTGCACCGCCTTGAGGTTAGTCAGAAAAAACTTGTCTATTTCATTCTTCTGTCAATGAGATTAATTTGAAGAATATTATTACTTGTCTGGGGTGTGCTGTTGGTAGTCTTCCTGTAAGATATTTGGGATTACCTTTATTATCCTCTAGACTATCTTTTCAGGATTGTATCCCTCTCATAGATAAAGTTACTAATACGATTAAATCTTACAAAGCAAAAACTCTCACTTATAGGGGTAGATTGATGCTCAGTAAAAGTGTTCTTAATGGTATGGTTTTTTACTGGCTTTCCTGTTTTCTTCTCCCTAAGAAAGTTATCAAAATTCTATATTTAGAAGATTCTTATGGGGTGGGGTTGAGTTAGAAAAGAAGACAAGCTCTCAAATTAGTTGGAGTCAAATCTGTTATTCTTATCAGGAGGGAGGATTAGCAGTCAGGGATCTGCAGACTACTAATAATGCTGCTAATATGAGACATGTCTGGGATTTAGTCTCCAATAAGAAAACCTTATGGACTGACTGGGTTAAGGCCAATTTAGTTAAGGATAAATGTTTCTGGACTATGAAGTGCCCTCAAGATGCTTCTTGGAGTTGAAGGAATATCCTTGGCCAAAGGGAGGAAGTTGCTAAACTTTTAAAGATACATATTGGTAATGGAGTTGACACTTCTTTTCTTACTGGCAATTGGCACCCTAATGGAAGGCTGGTAGACTGGATTCCTAATGATGTTATTAATAATGTCTTTCTTGGAAGAGATTGTAGAGTTTCAGAATACATTGAGAATGATGTTTGGAAGCTGCCTCTATCTAATGATTTACTTACATCTGAAATTTTCAATCAAATTAGATTTGTTAGTGTTGATTCTGGTGAGAAGGACCAAGTTATTTGGACTCCTAATTCTTCTGGTAAGTTTACTATCAAAGACACCTATAGGGTTCTTAGGGTTCTCCGAGTGCCCCGAATGGAAAAGTCTTGTGTGGTTTAAGATGCATATTCCTAAACATTCTTTCATAACTTGGGTTGCTCTTCACCAAAGACTTAAAACTAAAGAAAAGCTTATTTAGTGGGGAATGGAAGTCTCTCCTACCTGTGCTTTATGCAATCAGAGTATTGAGACTGAGGATCACCTTTTCTTGCAATGCCTTTCTCCTCTCAGATTTGGTAGGGTCTCCTAATCAAGTTGGGATATGTTACTGGTCTAAGAGCTAATTGGAAGGAGGAGATTAGTTGGTGTGCTGGAGCTTTATGGGTAAGTCTCGCTATTACTTCACCAAGAAACTTACTTTTAATAGTTATGTTTATCATATCTAGAGAGAAAGAAATGCTAGAGTTTTTAGACAGCAACATAACTCCACTGATCAGGTGAGCTGGTTGATTATTCAAGATGTTAAATTGAAACTAGCTTCTCAAGATATTAAGGGTGATGACAACTCTCAGACTAGAGCTTTCTTCTCTACTTGGAATGTGGTCTGTCAATTTCAAATCAGAGTGGAGCTTAGATGTTCTTGGTTCAGACCCAGCTTGGATACTGTAATGATAAATACTGATGGCTCTTTGGGTGATGGTCTGGGTGGTTTTGGTGCTATAATTAGAGACAATCCAGGTACTTATCTTTTTGCTGTTGCAGGTTCTAGTATTGCTATATCTGTTTTGGGCCATGAACTGCAAGGTGTTGAAGTTGGCATAAAAGAAACTATTCATTTGGGTTTTAGGAGAGTTCATTTTGGTTTGGATTCTATGACAGATGTGGTTCTTTTAAATAGCAGTAATCCATATCCTCCTTGGAATCTTAGATATATTTGGAGAAGTATTATGAGACTAAAGAAGAAGTTTGAGTGGATACAATTTGATCACATTTATCGAGAGACCAATAGGGCAGCTGATCAAGCTAGCCGGTATCTATCCACCTTCGTGGTTTGAAGTTCTAGATTGAGGCAACTTGGAGAGGAATTCACCGAGATTCTTCATGATGATAGCAAATCAAAAAGTCTATCTTGATTATGAGTTGGATCTAGCTTGGCTAGTTTCAGTTTTTTTTTGTGTTTTTCCTAGTTTAGTCTAGGTTTTCCGTTTTTCTTGTTCTTTTTTATTTGCTGGGTTAGGGGCCCTTTAATCCCTACTGATTGTGTCAAAATTAAAAAAAAACATAACTAAAAGATGATATCGAAGGTTATAAAGGATATACACTAATATGGCATGTCAAATAATAATGATTGTGATTTAGATGTAAGCTCGCTGAATCGAAATGAGTAGTGGCATTGGGAATTTGGTGTCACGTTTTTTTTGTGTGATTTTCGTTGGTACAATTATCATTCGTATAATGGCACTTTGGATGTTTATTGTGTGAAATTTACATATACTAATCACTGGTACAATTGTCATAACTCGGTGATCGGTTCGTCAAGATGGATATCGTTTATATGGTACCAATAAAGAAGGGTGGAAAAAGGAGTGCCATGCTACAGGGGCGGAGGTAGGTTTTTAGAAAGGGGATGCAAAAGATTTCTCTACCCGTTGTTTGTACCTGAAATTTACTCCCAGGTAAAACAATGTACTGTTGAAGTACTTTCTTTAGGTTCAAAAATCAAAATCATAGAAAATGAGCCTGAAATTTGCCGTTCGCGTTTTGCTTCGATTACAAAGAGAGAAGATGGGTTCATCTTAGGGGAGGGAAAGCAAGAAAGTTGAGGAAATCAGTGGTGATTGAATTGTTGCGTGTGGGGTTGTCGAACTATGAAAAAGCAGAGCTTGAGAATGATAAGCTTGTTCTATTGAATAGATAAAAGGAATCTATTTATAGTTATAGGGAACACTCACTGTTTCCTCATAATTAGTGGAGGTCGTGAAGAGATGGAGATGGTGGAGGTAATGGTAAAGTTACGCCCATTACGCTAGGGAAGCTTCCAGAAACATGTAAGCCATTACTCAATTACTTTACCACTCCTTTAGCCGCTCTTAACAGTTACCACTACTTGTTACTTCCTCGTCATGGGGTGTTGCCACACCGCGAATGTTGTTGTAAACCACCATACCAATACCCATAAACCATTCCCACATGTAACATATTTTGATTTCTCGTAAGAATTAGTAGAGTCATGGACTATCTCTTGTCTTGACCAGGTTGCCACAATGTATTTGACTGAGTAGCTAGCCGGACCTTGTCGAAGTGACATAAATTGAAGAGATAACTCGGATCTAACGTTATGTGTGACATATAAGAAGTTTTCTTTAAGATGACATTATTTTTAGGTTCATGACAATGTGGTATGGCCATGGTGTATTTGTGGCATATAACAATAATGTGCACACGTGATATAAGAATAACCATGCCCTGGGAGGCGTAACCAAGTTGGCCTGGGACATTGGTCGTTGGCTGTCCAAGTTGCGGAGTTAGCGCGTTGTACCTGGGACGCTGGCCATGGCCAAATTGCATAGATAGCGCGTCTTCCTAGGGACGTTGGCCAAGTCAGGCCAAGTTGCGGAGCTAGCGCGTCGTCATGAGACGTTGGCCATGTTGGCCAAGGACGCTGGCCATGTCTTGCCTACTTGGCCTGGCAGCTTGGCCATGGCCATGTAGTTGGCGTTGACACTTTGTTACAGCTTTGGAGTACATATAGAACATATTCAAGGAATTTAGCCGTGAAATTTCTGCGACTCGAGACGATGTAACATATTGGTATCAACAATGGTACATATAGAACATATTGTATCTTCCTGGGTCCTCCTCCTTTTAGATTTGAATCCATGTGGATCTTGGTTCCTGGATTTATTGATATGGTACGAGAATAATGAAATAATTTTTCTTTTGAAGGCTCTCCCAACTCCGTTCTATAGTTTAAATTGGAAGCACTAAATTTAGAACTTAGAAAATTGAATGAGGAAGTCCCCGACAATCTCAACATAATGAAACAACAATTACTTCGTGATATTGATTCTATGGATAGGCTTGAAGAAAGACACGGTTCAGATGATGCACAAAATTCTCTCATAATGAAAGCAAAAGTTGAATACGAAAAATTTATTCTTATGTTGAAAAGGTAGATACGACAAAAATCAAGGGTCCACTGGTTAAATGTGGGGACAAAAACACATCTTTTTTTACATGGCTTTGCTTTAAGTAAAGAATGGTAAACAGAATAACGCATCTCATGGTTGATGGAGTTCTTATTGATGATAGAAACAAGATAAAAACACAACATCATTAATCATTTTCAGAATCTTTTCAAGGAAGATATGTTTGATAAGCCAATTGTGAAAGACTTAGAGTTTAAGAGTATTAGTGAAGACGAATCAATGTCAATTGAGAGAGACATTTCTGAAGAAGATGTAATAGAGGCTATCAAGAAACTTAAAGTAGTCAAAGTCCCTGATCCTGATGGATACCCCATTATCTTTTTTTTTAAGAATGTTGGAATATTCCCTAAAGAGGACATCATGACTACTATAACAGAGTTAAACTCTCAAGATAAAATCAATTCCATTTACAATGTCATTTACATATATCTCTTTAATTCCAAAGAAGTCTCATGTTGAAAATGTGCTTGGTCTAAGGTTGGGTTTGGTTTTTTTTTTTTTTTTTTTTTGCTTATCCAAAAGCATTTTAAAAACATATATGTCAATGTTATACTTTTCCAATCAAATGTATTCTTTGTGAAAGTAAGGAACTTTTCTAGTTAAGATGTTAATTTTTTTCTAGTTAAGGTGCTAATTTTTTTTCCATAGTGCTCCACCCAACCAAAATTCCTCGTTCCGTCATTGGGCAGAGCAACCATGTAATCATCCCTTTAGTCTTTTTTCTAAGTCCACCTAAAATTAAGTATACGCAATTAACATTGGTATTACCCCAATCCAGCCAGTATAAAAGTAGGCTCTTTACCTGCAAGATCTTTTACCTCACTCTTAAATATGTCAAGTCAGGCGAAAGGAAATTAAAGTTTGATATTGGTATGACGATCCATAACGAAGCTGCTACAAACCTCCCAAAGATATCCCCCAAATCACTCCCCCAATAGGTGGCATCGTTTTGGACCATAGATATAAGGAGGGTGGCATCATTTTTTGGACAATAGATTTAAGGAGGCTGGCGCCCCCGGGAAAAGCAAGGTGTGGGTATTTATTGGTTCATTTTTTTTTTTTTGTTTTGATCAAGATCATCAGTGTGCGTATTTGGGTGTGTTTGTGAATGCGGAGTGGGTGGTAACTGTGGCGGCACAAAGCATTTTCGGATCCATAGTCTGCTTTGAAACCCGACTAACTATCATTAATGTAGTCGCATAACTAGGCATTTCACTTAACAAAAGTCTACGACTGAATCCAGGTTGCCTTCCTGATTGAATACAATGAACAAATTACCAACAGGTT
>JAJJWW010019365.1:58377-87408 GCA_023531295.1 Papaver armeniacum
ATATCAACAAAAAGGGTTCAAACATTTAGAATAGATTACTGGCCGAGCAATATTAATAAGACAGACAGGCTCAGAGATTATATACTTAACAGCAATTAACAAAATTCCCATATAGATTTCCCATCCAATTTAAGATTCCCAGATTATATCGTCCATCAAAAAGATACTAACATAGTATACTAAAATCTTGATATGCAATATTTGAAATTCTTGATAACAAGCACTAGTTGTCAAACATAGTACTTGAAAATATATCTTACCTGTTCATAAGACGGAGAGGGGCTCCAAAGTTATTTAAACCTGACCGCAATAAACAAAATCACAATAGATTTCCCATCCAAATTCAACATTCCCAGTTTATAATGTCCAATTTGTCCCATCAATACTTAAACCAAAACTTTCAAATAGAGTAGTCTATTGACATGAATTTTCTCATGGTGGTGACACATTTTCCTGTAATGCAGGGTATGCTCTAAAATTTTGATATGCATGCTCCCAATATGAATCCCTTGCTGGTGGATTGCAGTTTCATGAACACTGCCACCCAATCAACAAAGAGCTTAAAAACCCCCAAAATATCACCAGATAGAAGACAATCTAGTAAATAGCAGAAATTAAAACCAGCTCTAATCAAAATATCACTACTCAGTGTTACAGTAACATACAAAGATATAGAACCTATTAAGGAATTAGAGCATACCCATATTTTCCACCATTTTGGTTCTCACGCCTCCCAGAAATGTTTGAAGTATGCAGTTGACAAGGGCCAAAAAAAAAAAAAACCAAAGTTCTGGTTGGATCGGCGAAGAATTCATTCCAAGTAGATACATCCTACTCAATTACAGCGGAAGTAATCATTAACAGGGATCAAATACCAGCTGGTTGAATTTTCAACTCTCTCTCCCTCTCAAGCTTTTCATTTTGGTATGTTAGGGTTAACGCTTTCTGGTTGCACCCAATTTAATGGCTGGCTGAAATATCTGTGTTTTTATATTTACCATGCACAAGTGGTTAAGGGGTACCTTTGGAAATCTAAATGTCATGGCACATACAAACTGACTGAAAAGGCAAAATATACCACTAGTTGATTTTTTTTTTTTGAAGGAACTGGAGCAAATGCTCCCAATTTCATATATTCATAAGGATTCTTACAAGAATTAAATACATCTTAATTGAAATACATGAAGAAATACAAAATCTATGTATTCTAAAATACAACAAAAGTACTAAATTCATGTAGTTCGTCGAGGAAATCGATGATATTTGAGGGATGGTGTGAAGTTTCTGATTCCACCATTTGAATTGTTGTTCTTCATCGAGAACAAATTTATCTTCTTCTTTAAGATTTGATGCTCTATATATGAGAGGAGTAATATGCGCGTGTATCGAAAACACGATCACATACGGTAGCCATGGATCTTCATAGTAATGTAAATCAACGTCAAGCCATTGTGATTCGTCCTCGAAGATGTATTTGAAATGATTGCGTGTCGATTGAACTGCTAGTGAAGGCTATATGAAATTGTTAAACAAACATAAAAAAGAAATCAAGATAGCATACATAAGCCATCTGATCGAGAAATAAAAATATAAAAAAACCCTAGAAAATTGTTGGAACAACAATTTGTTTTATTAAAATCTATACAAACTAGGAGACTAACCTTGATCTGCTGAAAAATCAGAAAAAATCGAGATCAAATCCAGGCAGATAAATATAAAACGAAGAAGAAGATGGGAGTTTTTTCCTCTTTTTTTTCGGTTTCTGGAGAGAGGGGAGAGAGAAAGTAGGAATCTATCTTTTTTTTTTTTTTTTTTTTTTTTTTTTTTTTGTACATCGATAAGACAACCATTTTCCATACTCTTCTTTGCATGTTTCACAACATTCTAACCAGAATCCACTGAGAATTACGGAGGCAGAAAAATGTTACAAATGAGCGAACTATGGGTTAAAAAATCTGGGTCACCAAATTATACATGTAAGGTGTTGTGCGCCATGAACCGTTTGAAGAAATTTGAGCTAATAATAGGTTTCTGGATCCTTTAAATAGGAAAATCAAGTGTCTGTTGCCTTCTCGAGTTCTTCTGATGCGAAGATTTTTGTTGACTCTAGGCTTCTTCCATTTGAAGATTTATGTTGTATTAATGATATAGTAACAAGTTATCATTGCTCCATGACAGCCAATAACCAAACCGTTGTGAGAGGAGATACCATAATGCTCGTTGATTACAAGTTTTTGAGTCTTCATCACCAGATTCCCAAACAAATCCCTTTTTCAATCCATGACCCATTATGTTTTGTTGCTCTGATTCAAAAAAATGAAAAAAAAAAAAAAAAAAAATATGAACACTTGAACATAAAAGATCAAAACATAAAAGATGGTGTAAAAAGAACGGCTTTTTTCTTCTATTTCTCCTTAGTTGACCCAAGATATTGAAGTCAAGCACCCTCAAAGTATGAACAAGTTTTAGACAGGAAAACAGAAACTTTGGAGAGAACTGAAGAAGTAAA
This sequence comes from Papaver armeniacum, assembly GCA_023531295.1. Classification (NCBI taxonomy): domain Eukaryota; kingdom Viridiplantae; phylum Streptophyta; class Magnoliopsida; order Ranunculales; family Papaveraceae; genus Papaver; species Papaver armeniacum. The sequence continues at coordinate 60,887 of JAJJWW010019365.1, forward strand.
ATATCTTCCATCCGTTTCTTAAATAATAGGCTGGTTTCTATAAATAAATGTTACAAAAAAAATAGGCTGGTTTCCTAATTGGGAAAGTCAAATGTTACTTTAATTTTCTGGGATCATTTTTCTCTTAACTTCTTTTGATGACAAGTGTCATGGGACCATTTCACTTTACTTCTTTTGCTGACAAGTGTCATGGGGACCATTTCACTTCACTTTTATCGACAAGTATCGTGAGGATGACCACTTTCAATGATTCGCTCTCTTAATTTCCTTAATTTTCTCAAAAAACAAAATCATTTTTTTATTAAAAAAGAACGGAGGGAGTAGATTTTATAAGCAGGGGTAAGTCCCAAATCATAGCAGGGATAAGCTCATTATATAGGATAGCTTCTGCAAGCAAACAAGTGAATGACGCACTGCATTACATCATAAACTATATCTAAAATTCAGGTTTTATTTATTGGTAGAACTCGACACTTTCAAGGAAAATGCTTGCAAACTGCATCGGTGGAAATGAAACTAGCTTTTTCTTGTACATTTCGTCAAAAGCCGGCTAGCCCACGAGGGGAGGACTGTTTACTCTCGTATTTCATGAATCATAGGCAATGTTCAATTCATGCATCACAATTAATGCCTAAATTGCTTAGCCTAAGATAAAGATGATTGGTTGAATCTTATTTCATAACTGGAAATTCGTTAGCTTTCACAATTTATGCGCCACACAATTTTGATTCCCGTCCGTCCACTCCATGTTATGTATTTCTACAAATGCCAAAATTGTTTAGACAAAGGAAAAGAATAGCTAGTAGATTCGGTTTCGACGTCCAAATATGATTGATTGCATCTGTAACAACCCAAAAAACTATGCTGTGTTGTATTACCATTTACCATGTCCCCAATGGATGAGGTGGGAATGAAATGTGACAGAAGTTGACGAGTGCTCAAAACTACAGTCTACATGTAGAGTCACAAAAATGAATTTTGAGTGTTAATTTGCTGCTGCTGAAAATCTAAAGGTTCATTGTCCTTGAATGATTTAGTAAATAGAGAGGACCCACTATAGACTATACCATTAGTCGATCTTGTACAAGCAACACAAACCCATTTCCCATAGCCTTTCTGGTTCAACTGCATGTTTCACAACATGAACCAGCAGGTCCGGAACTTTACAATCATTTAGCAAAAAAAGAAGGCTATTATTGGGGCGTCACATTCCATTAGAAGGGCATCACCTAATAGGACAAAAACAAGTCACCCATAAGTAATTTCAAAAACTCCTTATCTCAAATAATTTTGTAATGACTAAACAACCCTTATTTAGTTAATTTTACTTTCATTTAATTAGATAATAATTAAATTAATGAATTTTGTTATATACTTGATGAATTCTGGGACAAAGTTTTTGTGGGAAGAAAAACTAGAGAGAAGAAAAAAAAAGAAAAATTTTGGAGATTTCTTTCAAACCTAGATTTTGATTCACTCAACCAAAATGAATGAAACAAGTTACCAATTTGAGGTGGGTGGATCTTTGTATGATAGAGAAAATTAGCTAAAGTACGTAAAAAAAATTGGATTTTTCGACTTACTGGTCCTGTTACGGTTGGGTTGAAGCTTCGTTCCCAACCATAGCTGGTTATTAATAGGATAAAAGAAATCTACATTTTACGGTTTGATTAAGACTAACTTAGACGTAAGACTACATTCTACATTTTCCTGTGTTTTAAATTCAGTAAACTAACCTAGACGTAAGACTACATTTTACGGTTTGAATAAACTAAATCTAGATGTAAGACTACATTTTACGGTTTGAATAAACTAAATCTAGATGTAAGACTACATTTTACGGTTTGATTAAAACAAAACCTAGACGTAAGACTACATGCAAATCATATTTTACGGTTGAATTCAACCATAACCCAGACGTAAGTTCTTCATAATTAAATTTTACGTTTAGAAATTAAACCCGAACGCAGACGTAACACCAGAAACGTAACTGAAGTTGGATTGAATTGAAATTGAAGTTACGATGAGAGGAAGAGAAGAAAGATGAAGAGGAGCAGTTTTTTTCATGAATTAGAATAAAAAAATATTAGGTTTTAAAGTTTTTATTTTAGTTCAAGGGTAATCTAGACATTTTTCTTTGGTGTTAGGATATCCCATAACCACTTTTTTGGACACTAAAAATCCAAGTGAAACCCCTCTAATGAAAAGTGACGCCCCAATAATAGCCTTCCAAAAAAAAAGTGATGGAATCAATTTGCACCACACAAAAGGAACCTGATTCATGTAAAATCCAGAAATAATACCTCGGAAACAAAATATCAGGCTTCAACCATTCAACATATAGGACATTTGAGATGTGCATTCAACTCATTAAGCCTCGTAAGCATAAATGATCGTTTAATTCAACAATGAGATATGAGCAAGCATTCCTATCATTTATATAACCTCCTTTAATCCAAGAGACATACGAAAGTAACCAAATGCCAAATACACCATATAAAGTTAGGGCTGTCAATGGATACCGATTATCCGAAATCCGATACCGATAATCCGTTAGCCGTTACTGCTACCATCCGACATAGCGGTAAACGGATATCCGATACCGATAAGCTAACGGTTAATCCCTTCTTAACGTAACGGTAGTGGAATCGTGTATTTCCGTTAGGTTTAGTTCCGTTATCAGGAACGCGTGCGTCTCGCACGTGTAAACTCTTACACCTAGGGTGTTTTTTCGTCGAATGAACCTCATTGATTTCATTCTTCACTTAGTTTTATCGGCACAATGAGAGAAAAAGAGAGAAAACCTAAAATCATCGTCTTCTCGCCTTAAAAATCATCGTCTTTCTATAGAAATCATGTGTGATTTGATTAGAATCTAGGGTTTTCTTCTTCAATTTCCTTTGAGTTTAATTTCAATCTTCAAAACTCAATATTAAATTTAGGGTTTCTGAAATTAGGGTTCACAATTTCAGATTTGTGTAATTAATCATGTCCCAAAGCGAAAGAGGAGCATCAAACCATGTTGGGTCTTCACAGAATCTCTCATTTTCAGTTGCATCACATTTACCGGCTGCTGATGCATCCAACCAAGTTCAAGGTTCTGGAATTAATTCAACACCTGCTTCTGTTACACCTGCAATTCGTCCTAGAGAAGAAGAAGAACAAGATGTAGAAGTAGATGAAGACCCAGTTATAGCTGAAGAGAAGAAAAAACTGCGCTCAGTAAGGTCTGATGTATGGGTTGATTTTCACAGGAAAATTGGAAAAAAGGTTGTAAAAGGGAAGGAGGTTGGGATACTTATAGCTGAATACAAACATTGTCACAAGAAAATGCCTGCTCCCAGTAACCAAGGAACCAGCCGCTTGCATTACCATGCTAGAATCTGCATAGAAAAGCCTGGGAATAAGAAAGGACAAAGGAAGATTACTTCTGTCAAAACAGGTAATGCTCAAACCAAGTTATCCAATTAGAAGTATGATGATGTTGTTACTAGGACACTAGTTTCCAAAATGATTGCTAAACATGGTTATCCAATCACTATAGTTGAGCATCCTTATTTTAGAGAGTTTGTTAAGTCTTTGAATCCTACTGCTAAGCTTTACACTAGGAATACAGTTAGGGAAGACATCATGAGACTAACAACCGAGTTCAAGCGCAATCCCAAGAACAATTTGAGAATATTACATCTAAATGTAGTTTAACAACAAATATGTGGTCATGTAAGCATACAAAGGATGGTTATTGTTGTGTGACAACGCATTACATAGATGAGAGTGGAAATCGATTAAGAAAACACTAGCATATACTTTAGTGCCATCACCACACTCTGGAGAAGTTCTAGCATCTGTAGTGAAATCAGTGTGTCTAGATTGGAATATACACAATAAGCTTTTTGATGTAGCTGCTGACAATGCTAGCTCCAACAATGTTATGATGGAAAATATGAAGAAATGGCTTGATAGCAAAGGATGTTTAGTTCTTAATGGGGATATGTTCCAAATGAGGTGTAGTAATCATGTATTGCACTTGATTGTTGGGTAGGGAATGAGAGTAGTTGCTCCATTTATAGATGCAGTTAGAGAGTGTGTAAAATATGTCAAGTCAAGTCAGGCTAGAAAAGAGAGATTTGAATGTGCAATGGCCCAAGTTAAGCTTCCTGCTTCAAGGTCTGTGGGTTTAGATGTGGATACCAGGTGGAAATCCACCTTTAAGATGCTAAAGGATGCAATTTTTTTGAGACAAGCTTTTGTTAGGCTAGCTGAATTGGATAATGACTTTAAGATACTACCATCTTCTAAGGAGTGGCAACAAAAATGCATATATGTGAATGTTTGGAATTGTTTGATGTCATTTCAACCAAATTTCTTTGGGATTAAGTATCCCACAACAAATTTGTATTATAATGGGGTGCAAGAAGTTAATAGATGCATTAAGATCTGGGAATCAAGTGAGCATGAGTATATCAGAGACATGGCCAAGAATATGAGGATGAAATTTGATAGCTAATGGAAAGAAAGTAACACTTTGATGGGAATTGGAGTTGTTTTAGATTCTAGATATAAGACTAGATGGGTGGAGTTTGTTATGAAGAGAGTATATAGTGTCAATCACTATCAAAGTCACTATAACAAATTTGAGCTTGCACTCAATGCTCTTTATTGTGCTTATGAAACAAACACCACAGTTCCAGATTATTATGATAGTGGAATGAGTTCAGCTGGAATTGAGATCTCTGCAAGTGCAACTACAACTTCATATGAATTTGGTTATGATGATTTTATTATGGAAAATAATGTCTTTGAGGTTCAGAAGTCAGAATTGGAGACTTACTTAGCAGAACCAGTTCTTCCTAAAGGCACAACCATTGAAGAAATGAGGTTTGATATCTTAAGTTGGTAGAAGAATCATGCTCCAAAGTACCCAACTCTCTCAAGGATTGCAAAAGATGTTTTGGAAGTTCCAGTGACAAGTGTATCTTTAGAATCTATGTTTAGTATTGGTGGCAGGGTTCTCACATCTCACAGGAGTTCATTAGCTCCAGATCTTGTTGAAGCATTGCTTTGTTTGGGTGATTGGCTGCTAGATCTCACTCTCAGTGACAGTGATAGTTGTGTTACTGGTAAGTTTCTTTACATCTTAATCTTTTATTTGCAATTTAGATGCTTATTGTACTGACAATGACATTGGCACTTGCCAGCTTAAAATGTCTAACACTTTTGATTTTCCTTTCAAAATGCAGAAGTTCAGGACTAAGGAGTAAGGTGGAATGGAATGCATTTGCAGATGCAGTTGGCACTTGGCAGTGGAGAATCTGGAGATCGACGAGGAATGCATTAGCAGTTGTTGCAGCAAATGGAGATGGAGATGTCTTTTTTTTTTTTGCAAAAAACATGGTTTTTTCTTTTGCTAGAACATCTGAAGATTCGGAACTTGTTTTCTTGTGTGGCATGAACATCTGTATGTCTTTTTTTTTTTGGTGTGGCATGTATTTAGAACCTGTTTTGTTGGATTTAAAAGTTGTTTTGTGTATTTGTTCTGTGTTTTTAGCCTGTTTTGTGTTTGTCCTATGACATACCGGATGGTAACGGAAAAATATCCGTTATCCGGTAAGTCCAACGTAACGATAACGTTTTTGAGTTTCCTATTTCCGCCGGAAATTAATGGATAACGAATATCCGCTAACTTTTAATGGAAACGGCAGCGGCAGATCCTTTATCCGTTATGTTAGCATCCATTGACAGCCCTATATACAATAGTTCAAAAGACAAAACCCCGTTTATCTGATCACTAGACTCACTACACAACAACGAATTCATCTTTTCATCCGGATAAAACTACTCCAAATCCAGGTTGACTATATGGATTTCCACCGTTTGAGCCTAGAGATAGATCAGTTTCAAAATTAAAGCCAATTTTGCCATGATTCAATTGGAGAAAAAAACAACAACAATGATTAACCATAATAACATACGAAGCTCTTAGAGCATCTCTAATAGAGTATGAGTATTTATTCTTGTGTGGAGACCTAAAAAACAGGTATTTAATAACATAGAATCCAAATACAAATTTTGTTTGTTTGTATTCATATCTATTTTGATATACGTGTCGCTTATTTATACAAAAATCAATTCACAAAGTCTAAAAAACTAATTAAAATGATAACAAATTGATAATGTGGGTATGAATGGGAGTCTCCAAAAACCCATACTCTCCTCCAAACTCAAACTTCCATATCATATTAAATTTTAATTATTCAACAACCACATGAGTGTTATAAACGTCAGTTTATTATATAGATGCCCACTTTAATGGATCCCTATTACTTGGGAACCAAGTATGTAAACTCTATAAATAGAGTCATAAACCTTTGTATTTTGTCCCAAGCTTGTGCAAAATATCAAAAAACTCTGTCAGTCAAAAAACTCTGTCAGTAGGTTGCCAAGTTTTTTATGGCTTAAGAAACACCCCTTTCACTTAATCTCTTCTACAATCTCTTGTTCTATTTTAATGTTGTTTTAATCCTTGTTTTCTTTACTTTTCTATATGTTTAATATCATCTTAGTTAAGTATAACTACATATACGCTTGTTTAAGGTTTTGAAGTTTTGAAGTTTGCTTTTTAATTCTTTTATACTTTCTTTCTCATTGTTCTCCATCTTGTTCTAATATAATGTTGTTCTAAAGAACACATGAGTTTTGGGAAATTGGGTCCAAGTATTAGCTCTCTTTATATAGAGAAAAACCTCAACGGATAGGTTTTTTGAAATCACCAGTGCCGGCATTGAAGTTAATATGAAGAGTTACGCTGGCATCAGATTCCGATATGGATCACCTTTAGACGTCCATGCTGGTAACGTATTATTTTACACAGAGATTTTCCCAAATCCGCAGATAGTACCGGCGTCGTTTTAACAACAGCGAACAATGCCGGAAGTGACTACCAGCAGTGGATGGGTTTCTTCGACTATGCCGGCACCTGTGAAATTAAAAATAAGACCGTTGGATCTTCAATCTATATACCCCCCCCCCACCCCAATTCCTTTGCAAAACTGTACACAAAGCACCCACCAAATAACAAATATCCTTCTCTCAAGAAAGCAAGGCTCAAAAAATAGATCAATCAAGCACTTATTTGTACCCAAAATTACTCTTGGGCACGAAACACGATGAATGGAAGATTTAGTGTGAATTTAGGGTTAGGAGACGAATTGAAGAACGAAAAATGAGACACAAGTTTAACGTGGTTCGGCATGGTTCACCTACGTCCATGGGCGAATCCCCTTGGGGAGTGATTTTTTATTGATTATTGTGTTACAGTGTATGTTTTTTCTCCTATTGGCTCCCTTCCCAAATGATTTCTGCTCCTCCCAATTTATACAGTTCAATGTCTAATTTCAATATAAACTTAAATGGCATTAATTCTCATTCATGCCTCCATCATGATTTCTGCATGAAACTGTTGGAATCAATACTGCAAGCCTCCATGATGATTTCTCCATGAAACTGCACATTTATGCCTCCATCTTTAATTCTGCATGAAACTGCACATTTATGCCTCCATATTCAATTTTGCATGAAACTGCTGGAATTAATACTGCATGCCTCCATCTTCAATTCTGCATAAAACTGTTCATTCATGCTTCCATGATAAATTCTGCATGCTGGAAAACTAGACCAGTGGTTGAGCATAATGGTGACAGTATGGATGGATCTTGGTTTGACCGGATTGGTACGCTGCCAGGTAGAGGCATTTGTGATCAATAGGAGTGGTACTTAGGAATTGGTTGGCAAGCATCGCCGGCAATAAGAGTGGAAACTGTATGGTAGCACTATCGGCAACACGGTCTTGACATTGACTAATCGTTGACTTTGACCATTACCGAGCGTTGACTTTGACCATTGATCATGACCGTTGACTGGGCGTTGACTTTGACCGTTGACCGGTTGTTGACTTTATGAAATACTGGGCAGACTGGTGGGTTTTTTCGATTGACTGGTTAGCGGGCTTGGATGACGGTGAGCAATGGTTTTGGGCAACGTTCCCCCAATATGTGGTATTTTTACTCATGGTACAAACATCGCCCCTCTTAACCTCCAACTTGTTGGGGGTTAAGAAATTTTCGTTTTCATTAGTCAATGACAAAAATTGCCCCCAGTGTGGACTATCGATGTTGAGGCAGCCTTCTCTTGCTGTTTGCGGAAGTCAAGACGCCCCCCAAGAGTGAGCTGTTGGTATTAAGCTGCTGTCAATTACGGACTGAGCCGTGGTAGTTGCGAGCGAAAGGGTGTGACCCTCTAGCAGTTGAGCAAAAAACTGCCTTGAGCAAAACTGTGTAGAAACGGCTTTGAGCAAAACTAGTATGCAGCAGTGCGATCGCCTGGGCTGCGAGAGGAAACAGAGCTAGATGCAGCCAGATGCGATCACCGTCTCCGGCTGACATTTAGCATTACAACATTGCGATCACCGGATTTGCGGGCTTGAGCGACGAGCAAAACTTCATTGCAGCATTTGCGATCAGCCTGCGAGTCAATGAGGAGTCGCGGTATCCGAGCAAAGCGAGCCTTTTCCCATTGCAATCGGTGGGACTGCAGAGTTGCGGTCAATTTCGACTGCAGCAGCTTCCAAATGGATCGCACAAAGACAACGAGCAAAATCGACCGCAGCACTGGGATCGGTGGACTGAGAACGACGAGCAAAACTACGCTGCGGTGCGATCACCGACTACGGGGAATCGTGAACAGAAATGGATCGCAAAGCCCGCAATCATCCGGGATGCAAGATCAACGAGCATAAATGCGGCTGCAGGCCCGATCATCGCCTTGATTGTGGAGCATCGAACATAACAGGTCGCAGTTTCAATCAATTGTGCGGCGATTCTAAGGAACTAGATTAAAGCGATTCGATAAATCTAGGTGTAATAGTTACAAATAAAACTGCATCGCATCGATTACGTCCAATCGAATACATAATTGATGAGCGAAATCGACCGGGCATCGATTTGCATCCAATCGAGTAAAAGAAGACTGCATCGATTCGTCAGCTCCAATCGAAAAAATTGATGAGTGAAATCGGACATCGATTGCGTCACCGAAGTCTGTGAGGCGCTGCATCAGTTGTGTCCAGCGAGTACGGAATTGATGAGCAAAGCCGACATTTGCATCGATCGCGTCCAGCCGAGAAACGGCCGATTGCTTTTAGCTTGGACTACAATAATTCGATCAACTTAACTATAGCGGTTTAACATTGCGATTGTAATAATTGCATCGCGTCAAAATATTAGGGTGTATGCTCGCCCCCTCTTAATCATGTAACTCGTTGGAGGATTAAGAAGTTTGGGCTACCCGAAGTTTCGATTTTCAGAAGCTTAATTCCGCATTGCATTTAGGTGCCATGTAATTCGCCCCCAATCGTATGGAGTGTTACGCAGCTCGCCCCGAAAGAGTTATTTTAGACCATGAGGTGTTGCATATCTCGCCACCAAGTGATAGTCAGTCACATTGAAGTGATATGCAACTCGCCCCTAGAAGATAGTGATTTTCATGCTGCTGAATGCTCTCACAAGGGTGCTTGCCTTGATGCATTTTGCTCGCGCATGAAATTTTGAAGATGTCTACTATCTGGAATTCGCGCGGGGGCCAATCCCCACTATTCCCGGATGCGCGCGAGAGGTGAAATGTGTGCATCTCCTCGTGAGAAATGATCGCCACATTATAAGCTGTCTCATTGAACAAAAATATGCATGAATATATGAAAAGATGCGAAAATATGTAAATTGTATACATAAGTATTGAAAGTGTTATTGCGACTTCGTTTATGAAGGCGATTAGGATGCCACTGGCTATGTTGATGTTTTCAGTGACGATGACTAATATAGTTTCCTTAGCATCTCGTCTCGACTTAGTAACTAGATTTGTCTGTGGGACTGGAATGCACCAGTTAAATCAAAACTGGATTGAAGATAGTTGCCACGGAATTGTATTTATTTGCGATCATTTATCTTTATGTGATTATGTATAAAAGCTGATGAAAGCGGTTGTGAGAAAAAGCATCTTGAAAGCTTGATTTTGGGAAAATCGGACTACATGATTCGACCAACGGAATTGCAAAGGAATTAAAAAAGGACTGCGGCAGTTCGATCAACTGGCCAGTAGCTGTTGCTGGATTGCAGCAGTTCGATCAACTGACTGTAGTAGTTATGACTAGCACCGAATATGTGCGTATTGAGGTTTACGAATCAAACCAGCACTCACAACTTTCACAGACAAAAGCCAGCACAGTTGGTGAAGTGCGAAGTTAATGAGTTTCAAAACGCACGTTCGAATCTCCACTCATGCGTATTTTTCCGCACATTGAATATGATATTTAGTTTTCACTTGATAGTAATTGATGTGCCGCTCGGAACCCCAAAAATAATTTTTTAAAACTCAAGAGTTTTCTCATCCATATTGTAGAAAATTGAAAGGTGATTCCAATGAGCCAAAAATCACTCAATTCGGACTTAAAACGAAGAAGTTATTGACGAAACAAGATTCCAAAATGCATGCGTGCCGTGGCTGACGTGGCACTCATGTCTGGACATGGTTGTCGCTGATGTGGCATAATTGATGATGTGACAAGTGTTGTTGTGGACCCTTGCTGACGTGGCCACATTGGCTGACGTGGCACGTTGATTGGACCGAACTTTGCGCGACGTGACATCTTTGGCGTGGTGTGCTGCTTGGCCAGGCATCACTTTGCGGACGTGGCGTAAACTTGCTGACGTGGCATCTTACTGACTGGACCAGTTTGCTAACGTGGCGCACCTTTGATGACGTGGCGGTTGACGTGACACCAAATCTACTGACGTGGCACGCTGATGTGGAACCCTGTTGACGTGGCAATCTTGATTGGTTGAAATTGGTGATGTGGATGCTGCTGACTAGGCCGAACGGCCCACGTGGCAAATGACGTGGGTGAACAAAAATATGAAGTGGGTGATAGGACACTAACGAGGGTGAACAGAGCTGCTAACATGGGTGAAACTTGATAGAAATGGGTGGACATGCAGTAACGTGGGTGAAAGAAACCTCCAAAAGTGGGTGAGGATCTTTAACGTGGGTGAACGACACCCCCGGAAGTTGGTGAGGATTGCCGCCGTTTTTTTTGAATTAGAAACTTTTCGCCACGGTTTACGTGAATTGTGATCTTTCCTCCGTGTATTTGGCGACAGTTTTTCGAAACTGTTGTCTTTTCTTTTAAGCCTCCTTGCAACGGTTTTCTGCTTCAACCTTCAGCAACAGTTTTATTTAATTGTTACCATTTGTCACGAACTTTTCTGCAACAGTTTCTGGATTTTAGCAACGGTTCTTAAGACTGTTGTCGTTTCTCATGGACTTTCCATCACCGTTTTCGGCCTTTTCTGGAACTTTTTGAGATGCTTTTCCGGAGGTCTTCTCTAGGATTTTCAAGCGCTTAGAGATGTAGGCAACTTGACCATCCGTGGACCGAACGTCTCGAACAGGTGGATAATGCATTATTTGAGAAGCAATTTTTTTTTTAAAACTTTTGACATGAACACGTTGCGGCTCGAACATCCTGACAACAATCTTGGTGACTTTTTCAGTGAGTCAGCTTTGGTGGCTTGCCCGATGCGGATCGGGTGATTGTGATCAATGGACTACGATGCTTGTGATTAAGCCGGACTGCGGCTGACTTATCGATCACCGGACTCACGTGATTGAAATCAAAACTAGAACAAGCCATGTTGCGATCGAATATCCAACAATATTTTTGATGATGTTTAACGCCATCTTTTACCGTGGACCGAACGTCCCGAGAGAGGTTTCATTGGTCTTTGTAGCGATGCGATTTTAGTGGTTTTTGAAGGTAATGGTTTTGCCAAATTTGAAGCAGTGAATCTTGATTGCGCCCGATTGCGATCGGATTCTGATATATGCGATTATATGGTTAGCGGCTGCAATCAATCATTGGATGCGACCATTGTAATCAAAGCGGCTTCGCAATGACTACGATCAGCGGACTACAATAGTGATTTTCACGACGTTCAAAGCTTGACTTTTTCACGGAAGCGATTTTGAAGCATTTTGTACAACTTTTCTCAATGGGAGAACACGATTCCTTTTCTCGTTTTCCCCCTTAGTCGGCTCCAATGTTTGTACCCAAAATTACTCTTGGGCACGAAACACGATGAATGGAAGATTTAGTGTGAATTTAAGGTTATAGGAGACGAATTGAAGAACGAAAAATGAGACAGAGGTTTAACGTGGTTCGACATGGTTCGCTTACGTCCACGGGCGAATCCCCTTGGGGAGTGATTTTTTTATTGATTATTGTGTTACAGTGTATGTTTTTTCTCCTATTGGCTCCCTTCCCAAATGATTTCTGCTCCTCCCTATTTATACAGTTCAATGTCTTTAATTCTCATTCATGCCTCCATTATGATTTTTGCATGAAATTGTTGGAATCAATACTGCATGCCTCCATGATGATTTCTGCATAGAACTGCACATTTATGCCTCCCGTCTTCAAAAACTTCACATTTATGCCTCCCATCTTCATTCATGCTTCCATGATAAATGCCTCCATCATCTTTGGAAAACTAGATTGGTGGTTCCATGATATAATGGTATCTTGGAAACGGATGGATCTTTGATGTATAATGGATTCGATTAAAGCACGGATGGATGTAAATTTGTCGATTGGTGATAGGCAGTACTCCAGGGCAAGGGGGTGGTTTAGTGGGAATTGTCGGCATGCTGGCAACAAGAGTGGAAATTATGGCAGCACTATCGGCAACATGGTCTTGACATTGGTGATCGTTCACTTTGACCATTGACCAAGTGTTGACTTTGACCATTGACCATGGCCAGATTGACTAGGCGTTGACTTTGGCCGTTGACCGATTGTTGACTTTATGAAATCTTGGGCGAGGCTGGTGGGCCGTTTTCGGTTGACTGGTTAGCGGGCTTGGATGACAGCTGAACAGTGGTTTGGGCAACGTTCTGGCCCAATATGTGGTATTTTTACTCATGGTATAAACATCACGGTTCAAGCTTCATAAGCGATGGGAGATTCATCAACAAGCTCTATTTGCAAACCACCATCAAGCTCTACCTGCAAAGTAAGTAGATTCAACATTACTAGCGATGCATTGGACAATTATAATCTTTTCTACTAGGACGAATCACTAATATAATCTTCTTTTACAGAGTCATCATTGCAGCTGTCAAATTTGCATCTACGCCGGGAGCATGCCGGCTCTGGTCGACCTAACACTTCCGTGCCGGCGCATTGGTGTGAATAAAACTTACCAAAAAATAATTTCACTAGAAATCTAAACATGTTCAATATAAACCAAACAATTAAATTGTTCTTAATCCATGTATCACAGACCAAAAGTAAGCCAAACAACTAAAGAATTAATCCAAAAACAAGTTCGGAATTGTTTAAAACGTAACAACTACCATCAAAATAAAGAAACACAACTAAAGAGTTAATCACTTGGTCTTTTGCTTCTTTTGGACCGCCACCTTCCTTGTTTCCCCGAAAAAATCTTTTGTACTTGGGTCTTCAATTTTATCAAGTATTTCCTCGACTTCCTTCATTTCTTCAAGGGATAACACCTCTCCTTCCTCGTACTTGCAACCAAACATCTTCTTCATCTTTCCAAGCCGACGCCGCTAGTTTCATACATCCAACACATAATTAGTATATATATGCTAATATAAGATTATGTGTACATTAAATGACTAAGGAATTAACAATACTTACTAGCAATCCAAGAGTCTTATTAAGTTTGGCCATTGTAGGTGGTGTCTTTGTAGGATTGAAACGGTAGGGTTTTTCTGGGTGGAACTTGGACATCGTCCGGGCGCACGAAAAAATGATGTGACCATTCCAGGTAATCATCAATGTAGTTAGGACTATCCCTCCAATGTGTTGGTTCTGGAATTGGTTCATACACTACCCAATTACTGATGTCTACCAAACGAATTGGTTCTCTATCCCTCCAATGTGTTGGTTCTGGAACTGGATCATACACTACCCTAAACTTTGTGGAACTTGTAATGCACTCACCCAAGTCAAGAACGTACCTTAAAAGTAGAGGCTGTCATAAAACAAGGTAATTGCTTATACCCAAGTTGCCGCATCACACGTCGAGGATCAGCCATAACGTATCCCATTGGGTGGAACAACGGTCCATTGTAGAATGCAACGTTATTAAACCTCAGAACTTGGTGGTTTTATTTAATCTCCTTGTAAGGGTCGAACACAACGTCTTTGGTAGTCATCGCGTACAGAGGAAATCTCATATCTATCAGTCGACGATTGTTACCGGGCTTCGTAATATTGTTAAATTTGTATCTCTTAGCTCTAGGCGCCTCGGGTTCGGGAAGGTCTATGATTTTCAAGAATGGGTAGTCCTTGAACAAGTTTGGGAAGTGTTCATAAGCCCACACCTATACCAATGTGGAAAAATACATATAAAAAGAAAGAAATTATGTTTCTAAGTTCATAATAAGGGTATATGTGAACAATATACATAAGAACATAAGTTTAAGAACAAAATTACCTGGAGCAGAGTGAAATTCCCAACAAATTGGTTTGTAACAGCCCTAGAGGCCCTTCTCATCTCCACCATCAAAAGTGCCATTACCACGGTGCCCCAAGAATAGTACATCTTCCAATGGATCCAAGTATTGAAGGAGGTTTGCACTAACCCTTTATCCACTAGTGTCAGGGAATACCTTAGTGCCCAAGATGAATAACAGGTACGCAGCGGCTGTATAACGAATCTGTGCAGGGTCTCATCCATCCTTTCCACTTCTTTCCTACGTTTTTTCAAACTTCTTCTTAAGCAGCGTCAGCTTGATTGTCTTTGTCCTACTAGACTTAGATATATAGAAGCTTTCCACGGAAGTTTTGTAGTCCCAACCCAACAACTTGTTAGTCAAGGCGTACAACATCGACCATTCTAGGTTCGGACACTTATCTCCTTCTGCAATTGATTTGCCGATAACATTCAAGCCTAGAATATTCTGAGCATCATCCGAGATCAAGGTCATCTCCCCAAATGGGAAGTGCATGGTGTCAGTTTCACCATGATACCTTTCGACGAAGCAATTTACTGTCACAGAGTCACACTTCACATAATTTTCAACCAAAGCATATAGACCAGAATATCTTACTAATGTTTGGACCTCTTCACATTCCTTAGACAAATCCCAATTAGACGCGGCTTGGTTTCAGCAAACACGCGCAGCCTTCTTATGATCCTACAATTAGGATCTAGTACGATTAAAAGATTTTACATAAATACACAAGAATACATATGCACAAGATAAAATATTATTACATAGGTTTGATAGATAGTACGAGCCCACGAGTGCTTGTAGCCAAATGGAATTGCCGGATCGTGAGCTTCACCCCAAATTCTACCACGATCAAGGTCAGGTATCATGTCATCAATGTGAGGAAGGTGCGAACCTTTAACTTTTACTTTGCCATTGCCTTTTCCTTTGCCTTGTGTCGGTTGTTGACTTGGCCCACCAACTTCGCTTTGGCTTGCTAATTGACTTGGAAGAACCTCATTATCTTCCTCCTCACTTTCCTCTTCATCATGCTCATCGTCCTCAATTGTTCCAGTAGGTTCACGTATTACAAGTCGACTACGGTCACCACCACTCTCCCAAATTATCCCTCTTGTATTAGCCCCTAAATGCTTGTTGCGACCTTGATCTTTCCTTCGAGGAGGCAGAGACTGAGGAGTATCAAGACCGTCCTTTATTCTTCTCTTAGTGACAACATCTTTAGTTTTTCCTTTGTTAGCTTCCTGGCTCTAGACCTATATCAAAACACACACGAAATGAATATAAGACAACTCACATTCAGTCTTAATACCGGCACAGATTTACAAAAAACAAACCATTCCGAGACCAAAACTGGCATAATAATTTGGCAAACACAGCATGCCGGTACGACATTCCGGCAATGAAAAACAACTATCGACAATGCTAGTACTCCCTAGGCTATTCCTGGATAAAAAATAAGCACTACCGGCACACATGAAAAAATTCAACTCCATCCTGTAACTAGGTATTGACACATAATACAACCTAAAATCAATGTCGGTACCGATAACAATTCCTAGTGGTTTCCTATATACCGAATGGGCACTACCGGCATACCCGAATAAATGTAAACCAATGTCGTAACACACTACGGCATATTGTTCAACCTAATTTCAATGCCGGTACAGAACATTCAGTTTCAGGTGAATCTGGGTTTCAAAACGGCATTGTATTCATACTAAAATCAATGCCGTAATTAAATCCCGGCACTGTCTTCATCCTAAATTGAATGCCGTAATCCATTACCAACATTGTATTCATACTAGAATCAATGCCGGTACTCACTGAAACTCATTTGTTTGAGTTAGGGTTCGCGATTCTAACGATTCTAACCTAAACCCACTTTGCCTTAAATTGATTACAACACTTATAGAATAGTTCAAAAGCACTTACCTTTTCACGAAGCCATGTTTTGCGAGAGGTTGATTGTCGAGTTTGCTTCTTTTCTTCTTCTTCTTGCTCTTGAGCAATCAAAGCAAGCTTTAGTTCTAATTATGTTGAGCAATCGATTTTGACTTCGATTGGGCATTTGGTTTCTTGCATGGAGGCATGGTTATGATTCGGGTTATTTCCACATAAAAAGGATTTTATACATAGTACAACAGAAATATGACCATTTAATCACCACTTACCTGTAAATAACTCTATTTCCGCAAAGTTTTCAGTAATGCAATCTTAGGAAACCAATGAGTTATTCAATTATCTACAATTACCTATAAGTAACTCTATTTCTGCAATTACATTAAACAACTAGTCCCAAACTACAAAAACAACTAAGAGCAATCATTCCCAATTCCATCTAAATTCAGTCACAAAATAACATAAATCAATTTGTATCCCATCTAATGAAACAGTCAGATGTACTAACCAAAAGTTGATTTCTCAAGAAGCTCCCAGTTTCTATCTATACCCAAGACCAAGTCCAGGCAATTTTAGTCAAAAACGGTATAGTTCATGTATTTTCAATGCACCAGTTCAAATTCCATCAAATTTATGAGAACCCAAACAGAGATACTTTGGGTGTTACAACAAAAATTGTAGACATAGAAACAAGTGGTCAAGTATTCAAGAGAATCAGCTTAACTAAACATAAATATTAAGTTCGCTTATTCTTGAAAAATAATAAACGCACGGAGAATAGCTTGGTTACATCATTATCGATTTGGACGTTTTTGCAATGCAAATTGGCTAATAAAACCAACATAAATCAAACACCATAAACAATAAACAAGAAAAACAAATATATATGCTAGTGGTAATCCAAATAGTCATGTTCAATACTCTTGCAAATTGGCCAATAGCAAGACAGTAGCAAAACTTTTATGTCTCAAATCTTCATAGATGCCAGGTAACATTATACATAACGACTTGTATAGCTAGATTAAACCAGCTTATTCAAAGCACTTTTAAAGGATATTAGAATATAAGAAGGGAAGTAATTGTAGTAAGTTAAATGGTAGTTGAAATTACACCATTACCTTACATCAGAAGATTGGCACACCAGATACCTAAATGTTGGCAGGTGAAATTTCTTTGGATTTAGAGGTGATCACATGGCATGTTATCTTTTCTGAGACTGCTCATCTTTTTAGGTTTTTTAGATGGGACATTGTCATCTTATACAACGTCATTAAGGATTGTTTTGTTTTCTGAACTTGAATAACCTTTAGTGCTAATTATCCCAGTATGACAGGAGTTATCGTCAAAAAAACTCATAACCTTGAGCCCTCATTTCATTATCAACATCAGGACTCGTTATAAAGTTCGTGTCCTGGGCAGTAGGAGTATTATCAAATCCTGACAAGAAATCCGGGTTAGTTTCATAATATATCCAAAATTCAATCTTACGAAATCTAATTTTGCTTTCAGTTTAACAACATGTGATCAATACAACAACATCTAATCATACATATTTTTAGAAGGTGAAGAAATCTCAAGGTGTCTAAACAAACTTCAATACTAGAGCTGAGTGGATATATTGTAAGCAACATCGTACATGGCACCTAAATTGTAAATACCAATATTTGTCATTTAATCTAAAATTGAGCAAATGTATGTATATAGTAAGACAAATAGACATTTATTGTCCATCTAATTGTAATTAGACAGTAGCAAAATTATTTCTTTTGGTTTTACAGAAGTGACTTGTATGGCTAGATTAAATCAGCTTATTCAAAGGATTACTTAAAGGATTTAAGAATATAAGCAGAGAACTAAGTATAGCCAATTAAATGACAGTTGAAATTACACCCATACCTTAAACCATTGCATTTCTCGTTGCATAAGTAGGACTGGATTATATCACAAAAAAGAAGTGCCCCAGGAGGTTTCCTTTTCGTCTTCTGAGTCTCTAACAACAACAATACAAACAACCTAGAATCATTACTAAATTTTCTTCTTCCAACAACTTCCATATCCTTTTGTGTTTGTTGATTTATGTTTTAGTATATAAATAGACCAATAAATTTAGATCTATCTACTCTGCTCTGAATGCTTGATTTTAGAAAGTGAAGACAGATTGGTTTCATCTATCTCCCCCAAACTTTTCCTTTTTATACCTAGGGTTTGGATTTAGGACACCCACTTGAATATCTTACACCTGTCAGATGTTGTTGTTTCAGTATCTACACAGTACCCATTGGATAAGGGCAGCCAGGATACAGAAATGAAAAAACGTTCAAGTTTAGGTTTTTGGAAAGCCCAATGTCTGAAAACGAGTTTATGGAACTATAATTTCCTCAAAGAGTGGAGATTAATGGGGTAAAAGTTTCACATTCAGAATACATCTAATTATAACTCATTTCAGCCATGATATTGCAGTCATTGAGCATAATATTGGAGTCATGATTTTGCACGCACCCAAGATATCACAGAAAGATCACTTAAATCGACTTATGAAGTTTAAGTTGATACAGGTAACCAAAATCCAGTTTCATTACAATATATGAAATGAATATAATCCAAAAAGTGTAATACAGAAAAAACAGTACAAATATCAAAAGCGTAACTAGAAGAACTACTAAACGTTGTTTGAGATTACAGATTTCTAGATCTTAAATATGGAGGTGTAGTGCTAAGACAACAATTATTTTACAGAATATAGCTTTTCTTGTATTGAAACATAATGAAAGAAATGTAATTATGACCTGACTGACATGCATACCATCAAATCACCGCCATAGGTGTTTGCCCGTACTGCGGGAGGAAGTACCCTTCAAACTCTAAGGTAATGCAAAGGCATTTCCGTTATCCGGATAGTCAATTATTTTTGACCGTTTAATCCAAAACTTGGATGACAGGCAGTGGGATTTGAGTGCTTTTGTAGACCACATTTGATGGGATTTTAATTGTAACGTAAAGTGCAGCTATCGGTTGGATAGTATGCAAGCATGGGTCGTTCCTTTGGGAATAACTCATTTGTTATTTTTAATTTCTAATTAAAATAAAATGTTAAAAAGAATAATTAAGACATCAATAATAAGAAAAAGTGATAAAATAAGAAGATAAGAAAAACCCAAGGCTTAGAATTTCACCACTATTATGTATACTAGATTATTCAACCAATTCTCTTTAAAATTCTTCACAAATTGCTCGAGACGATTTAAGACAAATATGTACGCCTCAGATGATATAAAGTTAGGCTCAATTAAATTTCTCAAATTACTAATAATTCATTCCACTTAAAAGTGTCGATCTCTAAAATAAGAACATAAAACCTTTGATTGAAGCACAAGGACATATGGAAAGAATTATTATCATTACCAAGCAAGAAAATAGGACCAAGAAGAATTTTTTTTGAAAATGAATAAGAACTCTCTTAATACACATCATAGGGCTTCATCTCAACAGCCCTAGTGAAGAAGATTATTTCATTACAAAGGAAAATAAAAAGAAAAGAAATAAACTAAAACTATTTGCTCCACTAGACAAAAAAAAAAATTCACCCCCTCTTTATGTGTCTTTGACCCCTTTTTTACCCAAGTCTCTGAAATCTTTCCACAATCTTCACATTTAATTAGTATTACATATACTAAATAAATGGAATACAAAATATGGGTAATATATTGGTTTCCAACTAATGATTTTATTTTCTTCCTCCAATAAATGATTGCCTCATTTTCTTTCCATAGATAAAAAGATATTATATTAATCCTCCAAATCTTGTATTCAAGACAAATAATATTTTCCAAATATGCGAATTATTCCCATTATATGATGTCGACACTAATGGACCCCAAAAAGATATGTTGTCTATTTTGAGAACTAAATCCAATTTCAACCGCTCACCAGAGGCATTTGAATTTTCATCCATTTCGGGCAAAATCGAGTATTTTAGTGCAACGTAGATCTTTATTTATTAAATTACGCAAAATCAAATAAAATTATCGGTATGTACAAAAATAAGGAACTAATAAATATAAATTTGAGTAACAAATATGTAAGATTTAAGCACTTATTAACATTCAAGGACTGAACACGGTTGGCCAATACTCCCTTTTCTTCTTGAACTAAAAACCCAATGGAATGGAATGGTGGTTCTAAAATACAAAGTCTTAGGCTCTGGATCGTCTACACCAAAATCCTCTATACCTCTGCAGCTTGCCAATGAATGAACGCCACATGTTCGCTTTTCAACATACCAAAATAGATTTTCACGAGAGATAAAAATGTTTATCCTCCCTTAATTATCTCTTCTCACTCATACCATATCAAATTTATGGTTATGGACCTCTGGGAATTAAAAATGTTAGTGCGTCAAATCAAAACTGAGGAGTCTATCGCAATGATCTCAAGACATAACTCTCCTTTTTAAATCACTCAAATTTGATTTTATTGAAAGTGAAAACGAAGAAGAAGGTAGTTATGAAACTCATTCTTCCAATGCTTTATGAGCAGAAAAATCAAAGTCATTTTTGACTGCAATGAAAGATGTAAGTAGCCATATTTTACTTGCATAGAAGACAACCAGCCAAGGATATAAAGAAAAAATAAAGATAGCGATGAAACATTTTAACTTATCAGTGGGTTATATAGTGTGGTAAGGAGTTCCTTCACTTTTACCCTTGTAGTTTTCCTTTGGGTCGGCTGAACTACGTGGTATATGTAGGAAGAGTTGATAAAAATATTGATGGATTACTTGCTTCTTGTTAGGCGATGCACGGTGGGGAATGTCCAAAGTATGATTAATGAGATGAAATTGCAAGCGTCGGGACCAAAATTTTGCTTCGGTACTTAATCTTAAAGTTGTAGTTGTTTCGGTCTTCCTTTCCACTTGTGGAATGAGTTGAATTGAAGTTTAAAATTTTCTTGGTTGAGTCTCTTTTTTTTTTTTTTTGGATAACTGGAGAATTTTATTTATTATATATTGTCGGGCTCAAAATACGGATAACAAAGAAGATATAAGTTGTTTATCATGACTAAATTCATCAATCCTTGACCTATTCCTCCTTTCGATTTTGGAAATGAAGTCATCCAAACGATTGAGAGATCTACTAACATGACTAATCTTTGAAAACTAAAAAGAATCTAACAAAAGAGTTTAATATCTCAAAACTTTCCTATTTTCCCATTTCACAAGTAGGGTATTATTATTTATTGAGTTAACAACGAGGTTTTTTGCTGCGACGGATGTATCTTGTCTAGCTCCATCGCTTTAGCCCATTGCAAACCTTCCAACATTTCTCTACATTCTCCAACCGGCATTGATTACTCCATTTGCATAAGATCCTTTGAAACCGGAGAGCGGTCACAAGTGTGTATAAAACAATACCAGAATCACATTCATTAGTATCTTGATCAAAAGAAGCATCAACGTGAAATTTAAATACTTTTGTCTCTTCCCTGAAGTGCGCATTAAAGTTATTACTAGTATGACTATCATGTGATTCTAAATCTGGATAATCATTTGTAAATTTTTCTACACTATCATGCACAAAAGAACTAAAACTAAGCGAGATGATAGTTAATTTTGGAGACAATGGGGCGGGTTTAGAGACTTATCTGAAAGATACAATCACATCTTTCTTTCCAGTTACCCAACTTCCCACCATTAATAAGGTTCTCCAATTATCGCAGGTCATCCACATTAGCATTTTGGACATCCTGAAACTAGGAAATAACCCAGTCTTTTATTGTCTGACAGTTGCGAGGATTTGATCAATGTTAACATTGAGAAGCCTCCAGACTGCTTTAGCATGATTGCATCTGATTAGAAGATGGTAGAGTCTCATAAGTTTTAATATCCTCTGACTCTTTAGGAACTAGATCTCACTTAATGTGTTTTAATATTGTGCATGGCATGAGATAATCTGACTCTTTTAGGAACTATGTTTAAATCAGGACCAACGTGCTTAATCAATAATTAAGCTAAATTTATAAAATAATAACTTTTTTAGCTTTTGGTCCCTTTGAATATATAAATTAATAACTCTTCAATTTAAATGAATTTTCTTTTATATTTTTTTTATAATTTGGTCA
Source organism: Papaver armeniacum (assembly GCA_023531295.1). NCBI lineage: Eukaryota > Viridiplantae > Streptophyta > Magnoliopsida > Ranunculales > Papaveraceae > Papaver > Papaver armeniacum. The sequence goes on from JAJJWW010019365.1 coordinate 83,495, forward strand.
AGAATGATTCATTTTGTGACTTAGTTTTCTTAAAATTGATGTCGCATTGAATTTTATCTTGGATTTCTCTTAACATTAGAAGAGTTTTGGTGTTGTCATTTCTGATGCAATAAAAACATATTGAATATCTTAACTGCTGACTTTGATAGCTTCTTTACGGGAAGGTAGCTCTTGTAACTACACTTTCATCTTGACTTCCACATCATTACTTTCGTCTTTTCCATGACACTCTCGATTATTTCTTCGTCAGTCAACAAATATGAAATAATATCCTTTTGAGACGGTTTAAAAAAATTCAACATCCATTCCTTTGTGATAATTCAATTTTTTGATTAAATTTTGCAATTCTCTAGTTCCTTTATTATCTAACGCTTTTCTTGGATTCTTTGATACGGTGTCATCCATTGAGCAGATCTTACAATGTGAAAATAATTTTTAATGGAATAAGGTGTATTGGTTCATTTTTTTTTTATTTTTATTTTTTTAATATTAAATTTTTTTGATAAACTAATTAAAATATAATTTAATAATTATTCATTTATGCGATCATTTAATTAATAAATTGATAAATTTTGCCGGATTAGATCTTTATTATTTTATAGGGGTTATCTTTGTACACATACGTATCATGATCTACTATGAAAAAATATTTTAAATTTATGTGTTGTAGATTGACTCGGAATATACTACTAAAGGGATAATTAAGGAGGATAACTAAACATATTTCATTTTAATCTCCGTGAAAATCTTAGTTTTAACAAAATTAATATACTTCGAGGAATTTAGTCCCAAGAACCAAATTCATTATCTGTTTGAGATGATGTGGGAAGAGATGGAGAAATGATGACACTTTCACATCTCGGGTTGTTATTCTTCTTTGGATATTTCTCAAGGAACTCCATTTCCATACAAAATTGTTTGGAATCATAAAGTTCCTACGAAAGTGGTATTTTCATCTTGGCCTCTCTGTTACAATCTTGCTCCTACAATGGATAAAATGAAAAACATTATAATTGTGAGTGGGTGTTTGCACTGCAAAGAAAGCTCTTGAGTCAAATGACCATGACCATATTTTTTTCTACATTGTGATACCACAGGAAACTATGGAAATTCTTTTAGATTGTTTTGATCTACAATGGGTTTTCTAATGATTGTGTCACCCTTTGGAAATGGAAATAGAAGAGGAAGAAGACAGCTACAAAATGGAAAATGTGGAGCTCATACCATTTTGCTATTTGGTAAATTTGTTTGGCTTGAAAAGAGGAAAGATTTTTCAAGGGATCTATCATTCTTTAGAGAGGATGATTGATGATGCTAAAATGTTGCTTTTCATTGGATTTTGAAGGAGGAGTATTCAAAAACTATTCTCTATAGATGGTTCTACACAACTGGCATGCTATTATCGTGTAACTTGTTTTGCTTCTTAAGTTCTTCTTCTTAAGTTTTTGCTCGGGCTCCATGCACACTTTTCGTTTTGTAACTTGTCACGGTGGCCATCATGTTCTCTATGAGTGCCTACTGTTTTATCTTAATAAATTTTTCACTTGTTTGAGTTAAAAAAAAATAATATACTCAGAATCTCTGATTTTGGTATGTTGAAAAACGAAACGAGAGGCATCCATTTGTTAGAGGCACGAGAGGTGTCGAAATTTTAGTGTAAAGAATCCAAGCCAAATCTTCTAATATTATGATTTACGAAGATATATGAATATATCGATTCCTTGCCTCAGGATTATCTATTAGTTGATCTATATAGGAATGTAGGATATTGTATTCAGAAACGATCTCTAGATGTACTAGTATATATATATATACTAGGTATCCTAGCTAGACATACGGCCCCAGCTCAACAGCTCATGATTAGTATCATACATTAAAGTCTTTGGTATATAACTTGGGATTTTCATCAATTATGTCTAGCGAAAATATATTAAAATATCATTAATGTGCTTTGTTAATATCCATGTATCACCATTAAATGTTTCTTAAATTTATTTGCAATTGGAAGGATGCATTTTGTTCAAATTCAACTTTCCATCTTAGTATACTGCTTTTAGTCAGGTTATTCTACATATGACTTGTTAATCAAATATTGAATGATGCATAAGTTTTACTTATATGTTTGCAATAATATTTGAGTTCATCGTAGACTATTTTCTTAGGAAGATAGATTTCTAGAAGCTTCTAACATATTACTATTTGTTTTCAAATTTCTTAATTTAGTATAAGAAACTAATTTGATTACTCATGATTTTTGAAGGTTACACGTTGATATGTTAAAAAGATTAACGGTTGTAGCGGGTTTTTAGGTTTTATTCCCATTGATGTAAGTTAACATGCATGTTGGATCATATGCTTACAAGGGTGATAAAAAAAAAATGTTGAAATTATAAATTGTGTGTCATTCTCTATGATGCTCAAAAATACCATGGCTTGAAGATTATAGAATTAAATTTGAAATTATATGAGAGTAAAGCCACCCTACATTACTCGTTCAAGTTTTCTCTTGAAAAAACAAATTATATTCCTAACATTAAAGATCGTCCAACACACACACACACACACACACACAAACAAACACACACACACACACACACACAAAAAAAAAAACAAAAAAACAAAAAAACAACAAACAAACAACAAACAAACAAACAAAAAATTATAGTAATTCACCAACTTACACATAAAGAACTGAGATACCCATTTTCATTTATAAGTACTTTATTTCTACCAAACAGATGATAAATTCCCCCATTCACAAAAAATATAATAATCTTTCCCTTAAATTTCAACAACGCCTATCAATCAATAATATCATGAGAATCTTGAGTAGCAACAATAACCTTGTTTTTATCTTTCCGACATTGATATTGTCTTTTTTTTTTTTGCCTATTTTCAAAGAGTCCCAAGTGATTCCACAAAGTAAGTTCATCATGTTTGCCATTACATGATTGAAGAGTCTCAATACCTCCAAATCCAATCCATGTACCAATATTTTGGCCTCCTCTAACTTGGTTGGCCTTTTTTCTTTGATATCTTATAACTTGGTACGTTTTTGCCTCATTTAACTCGATTCTCTTTTATTTCTATCAAAGTTCATGTTTCTTGATTTTCTTACTTTTATTTTCTTGATTAACTAAGTGTGAATGTTTGTTATTTGATGCATTGCATATCATGTTCTTTTACTCTAAGCGAAGTACGTCTTAAATATCTAACATTTAGAAGAAAAAAAAATTAAAATCTACATTTTTTCTCAATGTTTGTTATATTTTTTAAGTCAATAAAATTTTATTTTTAGCTTGGTCATGTTTATATGCATATGTAAACCTTGTCTTTTTTAGCATAGCACAGCCTCCAAGTCATACTATTACATTATTGAAAGATCGCCTTATTTACTTGGAATTTCACTATGGTGAGTATGACCTACTTAGTCAAGAACAACTACTTAAAGTTGAATATGTAATAGCTAAATCTTATTTGACTTCAGCCAACTACTAAAAATTACTATTGAGACTTAATTTTCTATTGTTTGGTCGGTCTTTCATCAATCTCCCCATTGCTCCACAATGTGAACATGTAATATCCACATACACTTATGTTTGAGTAATTAACTATTTGATTATTAAACGTTGTCCATAATTTGTAGTGTATTTGCATTTGCTATCATTTTTTCCAAATATAAAAAACAGAATCGTCAGCGTGAAAACTTAGTCGGTAATTAATTTGTATACAAATAGATATGCATGCAATTGATCTCTAGCACATGTAGATACATAAGTAAATCTTATAAAATAATGAGTAAATTTAATAATAATAAATAGTAGTTTGAGCATTATGGTATCATTGATGTGGTGTAACTAAATGTAAATGCTCTCTATAGATAGTAATATGATGCTTTGCTTTACATAAATTCT
>JAJJWW010019366.1:0-50115 GCA_023531295.1 Papaver armeniacum
GTGTTTATGGGTGAAAGCTACTCTACATTGAGGAATTTGGTAATTTGCAGTGGTTGTGGATGAGAATGAATTTAAACCTTAAAGCAAATGCTTGCTTCAGGTGAGTGCTTATAGATTGAGAGATCAATGCATTGCAAGTCACGCCTAAACCAAGAAGTAGCCGTTTCAGACTTGTTTGGTCACAAAGTGAAGGAGATGGGGTTGATCTTAGGGAGGAAGCGAGAGAAGGTGTTGAGATTGTGCAGAGGTGTTGGCTTAGCTTATGACTTTGTGATGAAGGTGAGCGAGGCTGTGATTGATGCAAAGAAGCTCGGTGTTTGAGTCGTTTGTAGTAACACTTGGTTTCTGTCTGCGTCACAGACTTGTGTTATTGTTTGAAGTAGGGCGGAGACCTATTTATGTCACAGTCATTGAGCCTCATTCACGTCTCTGGTAGGGAGTGGAGGAAGTGAGGTGATGAGGTAGTGGGTTATCGTCGGTGCCACCCGACCAGTCTCCGCCTTCTCGTGTTCATCTCCGCCGTCCATGACTTCCTGACGCGTTCTTGTGATAGCGCGTTGCGGCGCAGCGCCAGCTGTCGCCGCCAGACCAATACTGATATATATCCCCAGTTTGTGACATGATTGATATGGAATGTGTAGATAAATGGATCCACGAAGATAGCATGTAATCTTTGAATTGAATAAGCTTGTGTTATTCGAAGTGATATGCAAGTAGTATCGTGTATTTTATCATGAAGTCTTGCATTATGGTGTGGTAAAGTGATGGGTAATGATGCGTCACTAACAAATAACTCTGACGAGGGTTGTATAACCCAGTGGTGAAGTTGGAATGAGATGAGATTATGATCTTTGAGACCACTCAACTCGCGGCCGTTAATGAATATTAGGGTTTTTGAAGAGGGCGCAAAGCATGACTCTTGACTTAAGAAACCAAGTATAGGAAGAATTTTGGAGAGGGGCCAAATAGGACGTGTATGTAGATGGCATCTTTGGGTATACACGTCCATGTCTCACGTCCCATGAAGGTGCGATCTAGGCCACTCAATTTGCCAGGCAAGAGGAGTGGTTGAGATGGTTTCTAGGCGAAATCCTTGCCTTGAAGAGGTTGGGAGATCGCATGACATTCCTACACGCGTTCAAGGTGACCCATCTTGAGTCGGTCTTGGTCGATCATACAGGTGTGTAGGTGGTAGGCTGGTGTTCCCATCTATACCTGACTATCCCATGAAAACGTGATCTAAGCATCCAAGTCATCAGGTGAAGTTGTGGTCGAGATCAATTTTTAGTTTGAGGAAGTGTAACCACGCATGTTTGGGCGGGCGTTTTGGATTGACCGGGCGTGGGATGCCTTGGCCCAGATCGCATGAGGGGGTAGATGGGCTCACGGTGGTCGTTTGGTATGGCCGGCCCTTGTTAATCATCTTTGACATAGTTAAGTCAGGAGAAGATGGGCCTTGCAGTGATGATTTGAAACCCTAATTTTGGCTTTCAAAAGCCGTCGTAAATCTCTTGTTTAGGTGATGATTTTATCGGCCAAACATTGTTGGTCTTACGATTAGTCAAATGTAGAACGTAGCCCCAGTGATGCGTGTTGACATGCTACAGGCCCTTTGATCTACATCTACACCTTCCATCTATACCTGCGAAGATGGATGGTTGAGATATTTTTGCGACACATGTAATATACGCAAACCCTTATTTAGGGTTTCCGTCCATAATGCTTGGTATGAGCGTCTTTTGGCAAGCAAGGCGAGTAAGCGACCATGCGGAGTCAGTAGTGGTGTTCCATACAGCAGGGATGATGGAATTGATGTTTGAGGTCATCGATCATGCTTATGGGAGTTGGATGACTGCGATCGAATCATATCGGACTAATCTGGTGATCAGGTTCTCCAATCGAGCTAGTATAACACTGCAAAGGGAAGAGGAGCTCATTCCCGGGCTAGTATAACCTTGAGAGGGCTAGGGCTGGTATAACACAGAGAGAGTCTGACTGTAACTGAATGCACGATAGGTATTTCGTACATGGTTTTCATTATAGTGCTTGGAGGTTCGTGTTGTCTCTGTCAGAAGTAACATCTCGGTCAATCATGCACAACGATATTAAGATCCTTGGAAATACAAGGTGACGTGCTGAAATTCCAGGAAGGGATTGTTGCCACATGCTCCAGACTGGAGGAATTTCATGTATTCACGGAATGGGATTGTTGCTACATGCTCCATTCTTGGTGGATCAAGTGAGGAGTATCAACACTCTATAAATAGCTTTATCTTTTACAAGATGTGGTTGCATGATTCTTTACGGTTTTACAAATTTGACCTTAAGCAAAATCCACCATCAACATTAAGTCCACCGCTGCTACATGTGGTTACACTATGTGTGGTAGGCATCGAGATGATTGACATCACATATGCTGAGAAAGACGGGATAAAGGAGGTTTACGGAAAGAGTGTTGGCTGACGCTTAGTTTCCCACGCAGTCACGCTTGCATGGAATCCTTGGTGGGGCGGTTTCTTTCTTTGGGTATTTGAATCAAAGGAGAGACCAAATAGGGAAGAGAATCCTTCTTGCTGGAGTTCTTCTAATTTTTGTCTATAAAGAGATAACCTTTTTCTTTTCTCACGATTTTTTGTTTCTTGCTCTGAATCCCATGACCTTGCTGCCTTGATGGTCTGTTCTTCTTTAGTCATGGAAGCTTATTAGAATCGTTGCAGTCTTCTTAATCAGTTAGTCAGGTGAGTCTCGTTTCTTTTTTTTTTTTTTTTTTTTGCTAGCTTGCTAGGTAAACACCTTTGGTAAGATGTGCATATGCTTAGTCTCTCCCTATTCACATGCAAAACCTAGCTTTTCAGGTTTGTATCTTGAAAAGGAAAAACATGGCAGAAATCTTATGCACGATTCCATGAATAAAAGAAAATCAGTGTTATGATGCGTGAGAATGAACGTGGGCCCGCGTGTGTGCTCAGACGTGGGTCTTACTCATATATGCGTTAGTGAAATTTTCACGGGCAAACTTCTTGTAGGACTTAAGAGAACAATACGGCAAGTTATGCGAGGATGCAAACTTGTACGACTTGAAATCAACACGGGTAAACGTGCTTGAGGCGGAAACTTTTTGCGCGACCTGAAATCAATACCCGGTAGAAACGTGCACGAGAACGAAACGTTGCGCGCGTTTAATCGATAGAGGCCGAAACATGCGACGTAGCCGAGTGTCTTGGGCCGTTTGTCGCTGCTCAGCGTGCTCATGTCTTAGTCGTGACTAAGTGTCTCATGTACTCTTCGTACAGATTCTAACTCTATCTTTTGGCTTTCATTATGGAATGAAGAGAAAGAATTCATGTTGAGATGTCTTAGGAGATAGTCTTTGTTCACATGGTGGAAGTGTTGGCGGCTTCAGATATGCCACGAAACATTGATGATGAGTTGTTTCACCTTGCCTTTTCCAAGCACGGAGAAGGCATCCTTCTCATAAGATAGTCCTTCTTTCCAGGTCGCGAGAAAATGTAGGCCGTTAAAGGACAGCTGCTCCTTGACACTTGTAGGTGAGATTTGCATCTCGAGGAGAATGAATGTCCGCACTTCCCTATTGAGCTCGAATGGTGCCATACTCCAGCTCAGGTTCTTATGAAGGATGGATGAGACGCATTGTTGAGTAATAAGGGACCATTAAAGATAATTTTGCTTTCAGCGCCAAATCCTCCAGTGCGGTCATAGCGTCTCTGCATGCCCTGGAAATTAAGAAAGGCCGTGGGGTTTGATTACCATTCATTTCTCGGTGGCAGTGTTTCTACTCCATACAACCGTATCTAGATGAGGGGAGAGGATGACTCTGTTACCGCGGAGAGTGCTTAGCTGGACACCAGCTGGAGCACCTTTTATGTTGCCGGAGTCTTTCGTGGTCTCTGCAGTCACAGGGCAGCTTGTGGCCTATAGATGCTCATACTTGAAAGGTGGCGGAGATTTGACAGTGCCGGACAAGGAGGAGAAAAAGATGCAGAGATGCTTTTTGCACAGGTGGGTGTCGGGTGGTCTCCGAGGCCGGACCTGAGCGTTGATCAGAGAGTTTGGAAAATGAGCTCGGTGTGATTGCGTTCCTGTCTTCATGGCTATCCCGGAGATATGTTCGACGATGGATTGCAGAAAGAAAACCATTAGAGGTGACCTTGTCAAGGTTGCTATAAGGCTGGCAAGAGGTAAAGTTCTTCCCACTGGTGCCTTGTTCCTTGGATGCAGTCGTGTTCTCATGCTGGAGCGCCCTAGCAGCTGGACGCCATGTTTCTAGAGTTTGCCAAGAGGGTGAATCGTGCATTCACTTGGCTTTTCTTCGGGCATTCTTGTAGGAACACTTCAAAAGCTATGCTCCTGCCCCCGGGGTGCACATTCGCTCACCAACTTGTGTGGTGGCACCGAGAATACTCCCGGCTGGAATGAAGCGCCCCAGAGCCGGTGCGAGACTTGTGGGCGCACCGACAATGTGTGTACAAGTTAGTCCATGGTAGGTCCATCCTTAGTTGTTAAGACTTTTGTTATTATGCAGTATTTGATGTTGTCTTAAATCACTGATGTAAGTTCCTCGAGATCCGGGAAATTATTTACCTTGCGCGGCTGCATCGAGGATATGTCCCGTCTTTATTCAGCGAAGAATTTCTTTTGTGACTCATTTTTAATGTTGACGGGCGTTTCGTCGGATGAGGTTTTGATCGGGAATTCATTGCTCAGTCACCGGGGAGTTGAAATTCCTCAAGATATTCTTATTTAAATGTTCTTGGAACGGTAGGCCTTCCCTTCTGGCCTGTTAGGAGGCTTGGTGGTAGGCCGTATAAGATTTTGGAAGAAACAAGCTGTTAGTTTCCAGAAGACAGTGTTGACGGATCGTGGCGGGCCATCTTCTGACGTCTTGACCAGAAGACATTTCGGTTGAGGCCTCCCAGCCAAACCTGGATAGAGCCTGTGTGCGGTCCCCAAGCCAGGAAGAGACCACAAGAAGTGGCTTCTCTTACAGTGGGTGGTCTCCTCATTCACCTCCCGATACTAAATTATTCAAATCTTTTTCCCTGATTCTTTCTGTTTCTAGACAAATTCTTCTAAGAAACGATCGCCAGCAAGTCAGAGATTTCAAGAAAGAATGTCTTCACAAGGTTGTATTCAAACAGAAAACATTAATCTTGGTCTTCTCTCTTTGAAAATGGCGATGCGAGCCTTCATCTTGAGAAGTCTGTGTGATGACCTTTATGCTGCTGAGAGTCTGGGAGAAACCTATCAGCTTTTTACAATGCTGACAGGGAGTAGTCTAAGCTTCAGTTGAACTGGTGGCTCACTTGATCTGTTGTTTAGGTCAGTGATGGAGAATTCACTTTTGATGAGCCGTCTCTGGAGGGAATGTGGAGGAGGAGGCAAGTTTTCCTGCTATATGGTTCAGGTTCAGCTCCATGGATCCCATCACTAGTTAGAGTTCAATCCTTCTTTCATTGTGTAGTGACCCACATAGAAGGCCTCTGTACTTCAAGCTAGAGCTCTACAGGTTGTGGTCTGCAGTGACAACTTCCAAGTACCTGTTGAAGTCCTCCCTTTATTATCATTATCCCCAGGTCATATGTGTTGGTTGGTGGATTCAGCGCTGGTTCAATTCATGAAAAAGTTGTACCGCACGGCGATATGGAAGCACGTGCGACGCCTGCACCGCGTAAGGCTTCAATCGTCTTGCGTTGGTCGATAGCGTCCAGAAGCTGGTTTCTATCCGGGGATGGCGTCTTGGCTGATCAAGCGTTTCTGAGGAGATGATTGGTGGGTTTTCATGGGGGCGTGTTTGTGCAGTACAACTGATATCCTTGGATTCAAGGTTCCAGGTCAGAAACTCTGAAATTTGGATGAAGTGCTCTGGAGTGTGTTGCTCACTTGGAAGAAGAGGTTTGAGGATTGTCCTAAAGACTGGGCACGAAGTGACTGTTACTTCAAAGGATGAAAGTCTCTCGCCCCAGATCATGGACTCAATCAATAAATATTCTTGATCTTACATCTTTCAATGGATTAATTAAGCAAAATCGAGTAAGGGGTGTAGTGTGGGAAATCCCGCTACTACGGGGGTGATGAAGGAACTTGCGGTAATGACAAGTACCTCGGGTCCATTACTTCTTGATCGTGGCGGATGCCATCACAGGGGTAGCTCCACCTCTCCATTTCGCACCCACGTCTCCTAGCAGACTCCGCATCTTGTTCATTGGAAGGGGAGTAAGTACCTTGAGTCTAGCTTTCTGCGTTAACGGGCGTTGCAATGTCTCTCGCGTGGCTTTGATGTGGAACAGGAGATGAAGTTGGAAGACTTGTGAGTGTCATCATATCTCTGTGGATCGCTTGCCTAGGTAGAGGGATGTGGAAGGTGTCGTAATGTCACCACCGAGTGGCCGATTGCAACGCTCCCATCATCTCGTATTCGAGCATTTCCCGATTGATTTCTCCTTCCTCAAGCGTTTCTTGATTGGTTGGAAGGCCGATGATTGGACGATCTTCCATGCTTCAATAAGAGTTTTGAAATACAAATCTTCTGAATGGCTCGATAGGATGCGGGCTCCCTTTCTTTATCGGGTAGGCGTTGTAGTACTCCGTCTGCAAGTCCTTTCCTCTGTGGGAGTTGCATCGGTTCTTCGTTGTTGACTGGACCATGTTGTTCATCTTTCCCGAGTCTCCTGTGATTCTACGCGCTCTTTTTGCCTCTCCACCGCAAAGGGTGTGACTCGACCAAGGATTCAAACATTTCTTGCACTCGCTTGAGTAGATGCTGCCGACCCTTCTTTAATCGTGATGCTATATCATTCAAAAGGCGAAATGTCTCGCTCGCTTTCCGGTGATACCGCTTGATTTGCAAGACATCCTCCAAAGACTCTAGCTACATTTCCCATGATATTCAACCAATTGTGGTTTTAGGATACATTGCGAGATGGAAACCGAAAAAAATTGAGAATTCAATTTTGTGTAACCGAGAGATCAATCTCCCACCGTGGTCGCCAATTGTTGATGGGTGAAAACTACTCTGCGAATTTGTAATTTGGGGTGTGGATGAGGAATGAATTTAAACCTTTAAACAAATGCACTCGCAGCGGTGAGTGCTTAGTAGATTCGAGAGATCAACTGCAAGTCCGGCCTATACCAAGAAATGGCCGTTCCAGACTTGTTTCGGTCACAAAGTGAAGGAGATGGGGTTGATCTTAGGGAGGGAAGCGAAGAAGGTGTTGAGATTATGAAGGTGTTGGCTTGCTTATGACTTGTAACAGAAAGATGAGCAGGCTTGCGGTTGATGCAAGCAAACTCTGGGTGTTTGAATACGATTTGTATTAACACTTGGTTTTTCTGTCTCGCTACGAACTTGTGTTGTTTGAAATAGGGCGGAGAACCTATTTATACAAGTCATTGAGCCTCATTCACGTCTCTCATGGGAAGTGGAGGAAGTGGAGTGATGGAGTTGTGGAGTTGTGAGTCGACCAGTCTTGCCCACTTCTCATGTTCATCTCTAACCGTCCATGACTTCCTAACACGTTCTTGTGATGGCGCGTTGCACGTCGCACGCTCAGAAACCGCCTGAGACCAATACCCCGTATGTATCCCCCGGTTTGTGACATGATTGATGTCTGGAATGTGTGGATCGTGGATCCGCGAAAGATAGCATGTAATCTTTGAGTTGAATAAGCATGTTATTCAGGGAGTCGATACTTGTGAAGTATCGTGTGTATTTTATGCGGTAGTCTTTGCATTACGGTGTGATAAAGTGATGGGTAATGACTCCTCACTAACCAAATAACTCGACTGAGGGTTGTATAACCAAGTGGAGAAGTGGACGGATGAGATGATGTTTGACATTCATCTCGCGATCGTTGATGAAATTAGGTTTTTTAAAGAGGTGCGCAAGCATCACTTCTTGACTTGGTCAAAACCAAGCATGGGGAGGGGTTTTGAAGAGGACCGACCGGGCATGTGTGTAGACAACATGCCGGTGTGCCGTCCATACTTCACTTTCCCAAGAAGACGCGATCTAAGCCACTCAATTTGTGAGGTAAAGTTGAGTGGTTGAGATCGATTGCGATAGGAGTTTGATGCCGCAAAGAGTCGCGCACCACACCCTTTTCCGGCGTGTTTTCCAAGATGACCGACTTGGTTGGTCTTGGCTCTGTTAGTTTGACGTGAAGGTGGTAGGCTAGTGTTCACACCTATACCGACTATCCCATGAAAACGTGATCTAAGCCGTTCAAATCATCTGGTGAAGTTGAGCGGTCGAGATCAGTTTGCAATTTGGGAAGTGTAACCACGCATGTTTGAGCGGGCGTTTTGGATTAGCCGGGCATGATATGTCTTGGCCGACCGCATGAGGAGGTAGATGGGCCCACGGTGGTCATGTCTGGTATGACCAGGACTGCTCGATCCGATCAGTGACCTCCATTCGTGCCGAGAAGATGGACGCGCGTGATGGCTTAAACCTAATTTTGGCTTTCAAAGCCGTGCGACCATGCTCTTTCAAGGCGGACGAATTTGTTGTAACCAATCATGTTTGGTTTTGACCGGTTAGTCAAGTGTGTAGCGTCACATGGTGATTGTGTCGACATGCTCGGCCCTTTTGAGTCTACATCTACACCCTCCATCTATACCGCAAGATGGATGGTTGAGACCGATTTTACAAGACATGTAATATGCCGCAAACCCTAATTTAGGGTTTTCCGTCCATAATGCTTGGTATGGACGGTTTCTTGGCAAGCGAAGGCCAATGCCTCGACCATGCGAGGTCTCCATTTGTGTGCATTCCATACCCGCTTGGGGGTGATGGAATTGATGGGGTCATCCAATCATGCTTGTGGAGTTGGATGATCGATTAGGATCATATCCTGACCGATATGGTCGGTCTTAGGATGCTCAATCGGGGCTAGTATAACACACCGAGAGGGCTCAATCGGGCTAGTATAACACACCGGGAGGGCTCGGGCTAGTATAACGCACCGAGAATCACCAGACGGGTATTTCGTACATGGTTTCATTATAGTGCTTGGAGGTTCGTGTTACTCAGAAGAGTAACACTTTCGATCGTCATGTCACATCGATAATGATTCATTATAGTGCTTGGAGGTTCGTGTTACTCAGAAGAGTAACACTCGATGTCATGCCACAATTGATAATGAGTAACTTTGGAAATACAAGGTGATATGAAATTCACGGGAAGGGATTGTTGCTACATGCTCCAACTGGAGGAATTTCATGTATTCACGTAATGGGATTGTTGCTACATGCTCCATTCTTGGTGAATTAAGTGAGGAGTATCCGTCACTTATAAACGGCTTTATCTTTTACAAGATGTCAGCGCATGATTTTCTGTTTTTTTACAAATTTAACCTTAAACGAAAATCCACCATCAACACCTATTTATACAAGACATAATTGAACGCAGCCTAATCTCGTAGTAAGTGGGAGTAGTTGAGTGATGGACAAGTTGGGTAATGTGTAAATATTAGAAACCACGTCCCCACTATGGAGGAAACGGGTTAGTTTACACCCATTACTTCCGCCCACTAAGCGCCGCTTTCCGACACTTTCTTATAATGGGCATGTTGCATGCCGCATGTCAGAAACCGAGACCAATACCTCGATAAGCATCCCAGGTTTGTGACATGTTTGATGTCTCGAGTATTTTCGTGGAAAATGTTCAGCAGATTACTGAGTGGGTCTTGTATGCAAGACCTAATTATTCTGATTAATTGTACGCCAACTAGGTGGCGGATAGCCATGTGTGGCAAGTAAGTCAGGAGAATGGCGTGTGGAGCTATTAGGTAAGTCTTGGTTGGTCACCTAAGACTTACCATAGGCCGGTCAATTCCGTGGCGAACTTGGACGATCGAGATTGTAATTCATGAGAGAAGGTGGCCATTGATTATGGCCACATTCCGTTAGCTTTGGTGATGGCATAGTCGCCCAAAGGGGTATGGTAGAACGATTGGCACATGCCGGTGGCGTAATGACATGATTTCTACATGCGGTGACATGGTGACGCGAATAGCGCTTAGTGTAGCCGCGGTCGGCATATTGGTGTTGGTTCCAAACATGGCTCGGCAATATTGGCTCCAGGTTGTCCTGGATCTAACCTAATGCCCTAAGTAACATTATTTGGTATGGTTGGCGTAGCGTCACACCTAAATTAAGGTTTGGCATGCCAAAACCCTAATTAGCGCTGCAGTGGCATGTGGCCGCGACACGATGACATTCTTTGTGCAGATGGTGCCACGGCCACGTCAAAGGAATTATAGCTGGGCCATAATGTGGGAATGACCATAGGCGCAAGGATATCTATGGGTGACCATGGCGCCCTTTTTAGGGTTATCCTGGGTCCCGCATGGCTCGTAGCATGTTGTGGGGCCAATAGTGGCGTAATTTGTGGCCACGTCCACGAATTAGGGTTTCGACTAATGTCACTAAAGCAAAACGTGTTTTCTGATAAGAATACCCTGGTGGAAGTCCGTTATGACGTTTGGCCACAAACAGAAAGTGGGTTAGCACGTAGCTGCGCCATTTGTGGCACATTGGCATGTTACTGCGGCGGAGTGGCATGTTGGCATGACGATTAGCACGTTGGCGTGACATGGCACGTTTGGCATGCCGATTAGCATGGTGGCCGTTTGGCATAGTTTGGCCTTTTAATGCGCGTGGCGGGTTTAGAACAACCTGATTGGTCGATAGAAAGGAAGGCCGGCCAAACATGGGCGTGGCCACATATCATGTGCATGTGGCGGGTTTAGAGCGACGTGATTGGTCGATGGGAAAGAGGAGGGCCGAAAAGTAGCATGGGGCGTGGCCATCTGCAAGTGGCGCCTACTGGGGCACACCGGCTAGCCTATGGCGCGACCACGCCTCCTTTAGCTGTTGCTCATACTTTCCGCGGCTACTCTTTTATTTCTTGTTTTCTGATTTTGGGTAGGACTTTGCACCTACTAATCCATGGCGGAACAATCGCCTAGCTTGCCTAGGTTTAGTTTCGACCAACAGGGTATGACATACTGCGTAGGGCGCAAAAAACCTAATTTTTGCAAATTAATTAGGTTGATATTGAGTCTTGTGAATTATCACAAAATTGATTGGATTCTGCGTGTTGACACAGAGTTATTTATTGTCAGAGAGCAGCATGCTTTCCGACTGAGTACTTTTATGCAAACCTCAACCTTGATACTTCGGGAAATTTATGCTACTCAGCTGCGAGTGAACACTAATTATCATGTCATATGAATATTAAGGGTTTATCCGTGGAACACAACACCTAAAGTATTCAGTGAGTCATATATTAATGAATAATACATGCAGGGTGTCGAAATTTACATAATACATGGGATTGTTGCTACATGCACCATTCTGGATAAATTTCATGTAAATATATTGAATTGCTCAATAAATGCGCAAATGAAAAGGTCGTGTACTCATCACTTTTACATGGCTCTGTCTCTTTGCAGAATGACAGCATAATAAATGTAGGGTTTTACAATTTTAGCCCTGAACTAAAAACCACCATCAACACTAAGTCCCCTGCTTAGCGCGTAACAGTGGCATTGTTGCGGTGTAGGGGCAGAATATCGCGACATCAATACTTTACGAGAGTAATAAACGACTACATTGCGAAGGCGTCGCAGGTAAGAAATATAAATGACGCAATAGATGACGAAAGCCAAAACGTGAGAAAAGTGTGAAGACTTGGCAAGATTTAGAGTGTCGCAAGGAAAAACGTTTATAACACTCGCGACACCTCGCGAGTTATTCCGAAAATAAAGGACATCTTAGTCTTATCCATGTGTATTACCCTATATAAAGGGTTCAATTAGTCCTATTGTGGGGAGAGTTCTTTTGAATTGTTAAGCAAGTCATAAGGAGAGAGAAAATCTAGAGTGATTGTAATTTCTTTAGATCCGATATATCCATCCTTGTAAACATTTCGAGAAGATTATCAATAAAAGTATATAATTAGTCATCTTCCAATGTGTTAATTAAGCAAATTCTAGTGAGGGGTGTAGTGTGGGATTTCCTGCAACTACATATGCGCTAGAAACAGGGAATGAGTAGAAGATCAACCTTGTGAATTGGAAGAATCGGTGTAACAAGAAAGAAATTTGAATAATTCTCAACAATTTACTAAAATTGAGAAATGGCTAGAAGAAGGAATGCATCGAGAACAACCAACGATTGTAAGGAGAAGTGGGAGATTAGTGGGAAAGGAGAAATGAAGTAGGTGAACCATCAAGGATAAATGCAAGAGATAGAGAAGAAGGTCAAATTCAACCGCCAATTCAACCACGGTTCAACCAAGATGCAAGATAGAGTAGTAGATTATGATAGGGTAAGTGTGCATACATGGAGATCAGATTCTGTGGAAGAAAGAGAAGAAGTGCAACAATTGATAAATAATGAACAAGAGGAGAGAAATGGAGAATAAATGGGAGAAACAACTCATAGAAATGAAGAAATTGTAGCATTAGAAACATTAAGACAAACAATACATGAAGAAAGGCGTTTAGAAGCAGAAGAACGCGCAAATTTAACAAGGCAAAACCACGAATTAAGAATGGAAAATAGAGGGCCAAAAAGAAGATCGAGAAGTATAACAGATCAAGAATCTTCGCGAAAACATTACCTAAAAACGTTAATGAAGAAAATTTGGAAAGGAATTAAGTTTTGCGAAGGAGGTCGTGAAGGAAGAGAAGTAGTAGAAGATCGTTATATTCCACGTCCCGAAGATCTGAGAATGGTCAAAATGACGAAATCAAGAAAATAGGCGTCAAGGCGCGTAATGATCCAATTAATGAAGAAAATCGGGGAGAAGGAAGAAGAATATTACTTGGGAGAGAGACACGAAGGAAACAAAAGGAAATTGAAGATGACATTGAAAAACATTATATTGAACAAGCGTGTTTAGCTCGCGAGAGGGAAAGATTGAGAGCGAGAAATGGAAGAACAAGAATTGGAAGAAGCAATTGGCGGAACAATCATGACAATCGAGAAAGAAGGCGCGCGAGCAAAATCGCAACAATGGAAATATCAACGAAGAATATGAAAGAGTACAAAGGAGAATTGGTAGACAACCAAGAATAGAAAATGATAGATACAATGGTGTGCACATTCGCGAACGAGATGAAGGAGAAAGTCGCATAGAAAGAAGAGAAGAGAATATTGAACAAGAAAACCAAGATAGGCGTAAACGCAGAAGGAGAGAAACAGAGCTAAAAAGACCAATGAATCCAAACACTGAGGTAAATGAACAAATTTTAAGAGAATTGGCGGAGATGAGAGGAATGTTGAATAGTAGAGGAGGTGGAGGAAGAAGACAATTGGATGAGGCAATCGAGAAGCCGCAAAACCCCATTTTACTTTAGAGGTGCAGTTAGGTGGGGATACCCCCAAAATGCAATTTACACGTTAACTCAGCATTTTTGATGGAACAACTCGCGCAATACAACACATCAAAGCGTATGTAAGATGTATGTTACAATGGGAAAGTCATGACGCTATATTGTGCAAATATTTCGCATCAAGTTTAACGGAGAAGCACTCAAGTGGTTTGAAGGTTTACCAAGAAACACCATCACGTCATTCAACCATCTACAAGCTATATTCTTAGGGGCCTACATAAGTAACAACTCCTCACGACCAGGAATTGAAGATGTATTTGGGCTAAAACAAAGGGTTGGCGAAAGTTTAAGACACCTAATCGTGAGATGGAAGACGATGTGTAGCGAGATGGTGGAAGAGTAGATGAAAGATATCTCATTTTATCATTTATAAACGCTATGTTCGCAACCAATCTGCTATATATTCAAATTTTTAGAGTCAAGAATACAATCACGATGACGGAGTCTGCGAGAACTTGCAAGAGGAATATATTGCTTTGGAAGAAAGGCAAAATGAGGTGGAGTCGTGCCCGATTGCGAATACAAGTTCAAATCTGCGAATGCAAGTTTGTTACCCAAATTAATACACACACATGCAGTACCTCGCAAGGGCAGCAAGAAAGAGTGATAAATGATGAACAACCAAAGTTAGTAGCCATGGGAAGCCGAGATCAAGAAGAGTTTGAAAGAGAAAGAAACTACTATAAGCGTGGCGGCAATAACAAAATTCAGAGACTTGATCATCCGCAAGAAACTTATGGAAGTCAAAGGCGGAATTATCATGGAGGTCGTCACGACGTCACGTAGTAGTATGGGAAGAAATCAAAATGCCACCATTAAATGCTAGTGTGGAAAAAACAGGAAGCTATACTCACGATGGAAAACATACCCGCACCATGGAACATGGGGAATGAACCACCACCAAGTGATAGAAGTCACGAATTCTGCTCTTACCACCGTTTTCATGGACATCGACAAATGATTTGCGAAACATAAAAAGAATCATCCTTAGAATGATTGATCAAGGAAAGTCGAATCACTTTCTAAAAGTGAAGAGAAAGTTCAACAATTGCCGCCACCACCATCAAAGGGGAAAGAAACGTTCATAATAGAAGTTGGATCGAAAGCTAAAATTTGTTTTGAATGGTGCGAGGCAAGAGAGTAAGCAGAGCAAAAGTGTAAGAAATGAGTAATCATCAAAAGGCAATAGCAAAAGCTTGTTAAGGGTAAGAGGAAGAAAAAAATAATTGAAAAGAAATATGCGAGGATCTCGCCATCAAAAATGTATGACAATTTGAAAAACAAAACAATGTAAGATTGCGCGATATCTTCGCAAACAAAATGAATGATTGAATGAATTAACAAAAATGAAAGAGTGAGTGAATGGGACGAACCTTTATGGCGTACACCTAGTTCGCGAATGATATTTCGCAAGAGGAAAAAGTAAGACCTAAAGTGCGTCATATAAGGGGTATCTCTTGACATGGCTCGGGAAAGGTTACACCGCCCCCGGAACCCGAGTCATGGAGATTTGGGGCCCATGAAAGCCTATCCAGGGGAGATACCTTGGATTTCCAACTATATATATATAAGGTTATACCTGGTTGGACGCCCGAGGGTCTCTTCCAAGGAGTCGATGTATGCTCAAGGCGCGGGGTACACGGTTGAGCCAAGAGTGCAGGGCATTTGAAGTGTCTCGGCCATTCTTGGCAAGTCTTGGTATATCTTTTCTTACCAAGAAAACTCCACTTAGGGTGCGATCTCTTAACCATAAGCCATATAGGTATAAGGGATAAGAGGTCACAAAAACAACTAGTTGTTGTTAAGACCGGATGGGAGGAGCTAGTCTTGTATGGCCGATGTACGCCTCCTTGAAGGGGCAACCAGGGGAGAAGATAAGGGCGGCACCCTCCATTCCGGGAGTCGATAAGTGTCAAAAGACGGCAATGTCATGGGATTTTACACTCGCAAGAGTATTTAGGCCTGTCATATTGTCGAGAAAAATATCCTGCAGAGGCAAAAATACTTAACAAATGATAAGACAAGGTCAATGGGTCATTACATGAAAATGTAAAGACGTCCTGCGATTTTTGGCGCAACGAGGGGTGGCGAAATAAGACCTTTAATTAGGAAGGCAAAATAAGACCACACAAAAATGATAAGGCAAGAGCAATGGATTTCTTCATTTGTGAAGACATCCTGCGATCTTGTCGTAATAATGAACTTCAACATAACTAAAGATATAGACATGCATAAAATTGAGGAAGCGAGTAAGCTTGCGAAAACGATTATGTTCCATCGTAGAGTTACAAATAATAAAGGATGAAGTCAGATATTTCAAATCACTCATTTGAAAATGAATAACAGAGTCAAGTATGGGAATGAATAGGATAAAATCTTGTTATTCATTTCCACATGATGGATTTATGCATTCATAATGATAGTTAGTCATGAATTATAAGAAGAATTGCTTGACGAATACGCGCAAGTAAAAGAAAAACGAAGATTGAATTCATATTTGACAATCCAAGAAGATTGAAAGAGTATATATATTACAAGAAGCGAAAGAAGAAAAAGAAGTTAATTCTTTGAGGATTCTTCTTCTTGGTCGATTCTTCGATTCCATCATTCTTTTCGAGAATCTTCTTCTTCGCTAGCTTCACTATCGGAGACATCCGAGAAAGGCGTATCCTCGTAAATAACATCGTGAAGACAAGGATATGAACTAAGAGGTGATCATTGCAAACCATTTCAATAGTTTGATTGGGAAACTAACAGCAATGTGCAGTATTGTTGAAATTCGCCCTTTGTAGCTTGCATTTGTTTCTTCAACTTAGAATACTTGTTATTGCTAAGAGAAAGGCCTTGCGAGTTCCCCTTTTCGGACTCAAGTTCTTCAATCCTTGTTTGAAATCTCTTCTCGATTCCCGCAAAACATATGATAATGAATTAACAACACTATAACAAGATTTACAGAGGTAAAGAGCATTAAAGTATAATAAACAACCTTCTCTCGTCGAGATATCATATCTTTAACCAAGGCAAGTATGCTCGGTATGAAGACTAACATCAACACCTAACTTATTCCTGGCATTATCTAGAACCTTTGCAGCCCAAGCGAACTCATCATCATTATTTATAACAAGAAGTGAACGAACTTGCTCTTCTCGCTCCATAAGTATGGCATTCTGACAAAGGGATTCATCTCGTTCAATTTGTACTTCGAGAAGAGATTTTTGAAATGTTGCTAATGCCTGTGCACCCTTATTAGCGAGACGGCTCTTTCTCATCTATAAGGCCACTAATTTTCTTCCTTTGAAGCTCGATTTTTCTATGGGAATCAAGATACATTTGTTTAAATCGGTTGGCTAAACCTAAACTAGCTCTATGTTCAATCTCTAAGAGGCGACATTTGGTTCAAGTTCATTTAAGGAAAGAGAATCAATTTTGTTTGATGAGTTACTTAAAGACTCGTTGAGATGGGTGAGAAGAACATCATTATCCATAGGCTCGAAATGAATGGAGAAGAATGGCTTCTTCGGAGAGATTATATATGTCTCCAAAATAATAAATCATGCAAAGAATAGTAGACAAAGTAAAGACGATTTGAAGAGTAAGAGTTTTATACCATAAAGTTCTTTGGTTTGCACTTTGAAGAGTAGACATCTTAGTCTTCTCGAGAAGCGAGATAAAGTTTCCAATTGTTGAATTCTTTCATCTTTCTTGCGAGACACCGCAACCGATTTTCTAGTTCTCGGATCTTCTCTTTAAGTTGGAGATTTTTTCTTTTCGAGGTTGTCGCGTCTTTTCTCGAGATCCGAGGCAACAACAAAGGAAGCTCTCCTGATCAGTAAAGGAAAATAAAGAAATTGTTAAGATAAAGCTTATAATAGAAGTTCTGAGAGAAGCAAAGGAATATGAATATACCAAAGCATTGAGAGCATTCAAATGGTGGAAGTCAATGTTCGGGAAACTCCGCGAAAAGATTCATTATCCTCTAATAGCGGGGCATCGCAAATATTCGAGAGCTTTACAAAGTTGCGGTTAAATGATCATCGCCTAATCCTTGCATAGAATCGGAGAAGATACCGAGATAATCTGCGCCATAGCAGAGGTGAGTGAATGATTTTCCTTCGGGGAAGAAGTACCAATCTCATTTTCATCTTCAATGGAGGTGTTCTCATTGGTTTGGGAATTAGACGAGAAGGAGATTGGAGTTTCCGTTTTTAGAAGATGGACGAGAAGATTTATTCTTGCGAGAAATGATTTTACCCTTGCCTTTAACCTTAGCGGCTTAATTTTCTTCAAAATCAACTTCGCACACGTATGAAGATAAGAAAAGAGAGGCAACAATATTGTTTAAAATAACTAAAGAAAATGTTTCTTACTTCATCCGTGAGTGATCGGAGTATTGCCGTGGTACTCGCCTTTGGATCTTCCTTATACTTCTTTCTCATTCCGACAATCTAAAATTTTTGAAAGGTTTAATAAGTAAAAAGGAAGAAAATGACGCAAAGCGAAATAAAAAAAAAAAAAAAAAAAAAAGAAATATACCTCTTTTGCCTTCTCAGACCACTTAAACTCCCAAGGGTCCACTCAAAAATAAAGGAACAACCCACCATTTCTCATCCTTGGAATGACGAGGAGTACTATTATTGCCCGAATGCCAATCAATATCTTGCATGAGCGGTTTATCAAGATCAACATTATCTTTTTCTTCGCCTGAGCGCTTAAACGAGATTTATCATTCTCATGTTTATTCCGCATAATTCGCAAAGAAACTCTCTACAAAGTATACTTCTCAAGCAATTATCTCCAAATTTACAAATCTAGGATCTCTAAAAAGTAGCAGGATATAAAGATCCTTTACCAGCGCCACGGTTTGCGAATTCAAGCATTAAACGGATCTCGATCGCCACTCAACCGATAAAACGACTCGCGAGAACTTTTCATGAGCAAGGATTTCATAGAATAATGGTATCTCGGGATTATATAGAGGAATGGGAAGTCCTGCGAGGAGTTGACCTAAGCGAGACTATGATTTTATGATCATCACATTGATGATCGGAAAACAATTTTTGAAAGTATAGATGAAGATTCTTGATCGGGAATGGTTGATAAAGTGAAACCCTTTTCTTGTAACTTCTTTTGAACATCATTGAAAAGGGATGCGTATGTACGACCAAGCGAAGCCATTGTTAGAGTAGTATGGGAATGAAGGGGGAAGCAAAATCAAGAGAAGGAAAAAAAGGATTTGATGAGTGGAAATGCAAATTACGGAGGAAGGAAGTCAAGGAAAGTTGCGAGAAAAGAAAATAAAAGAGAAAAAGAGAAAACTATATATAGAGATGAGAATCCTCGAGAAAACCAATGCATTTAATGCGAGATGGGACGTGAATGGTCAAGAATAAGCGGTTAAAAGAGACGTGTCAAGAAAAGAGTGGAAGAAGAAACACACCGTAATAAATTCCGTACATGAATAAAATGAGTAAAAATGAACAATCGTGAGATAAAGATGAGCAGTTGCGGCATTTTAAAATATTGGTTCTCATGACATTCTCTTCTTCGAAGAGAAGACATGAGAAGAGGCAAGATGTAGGGGCAGAATATCGCGACATCAATACTTTGCGAGAGTAATAAACGACTACATTGTGAAGGCGTCGCAGTAAGAAATATAAATGACGCAATAGATGACGAAAGCCAAAACGTGAGAAAAGTGTGAAGACTTGGCAAGATTTAGGAGTGTCGCAAGGAAAAACGTTTATAACACTGCGACACCTTGCGAGTTATTCGAAAATAAAGGACAGCTTAGTTTGTCATCCATCGTGTATTACCCTATATAAAGGGTTGAATTAGTCATTGTGGGGAGAGTTCTTTTTGAATTATTAAGCAAGTCATAAGGAGAGAAAATCTAGAGTGATTGTAATTTTTTAGATCACGATATATCCATCCTTGTAAACATTTCGAGAAGATTATCAATAAAAGTATATAATTAGTCATCTTCCAATGTGTTAATTAAGCAAATTCTAGTGAGGGGTGTAGTGTGGGATTTCCCGCAACTACATGCGGGGTAAGCATTAGATGGTGACATACAAGAACAAACGAAAGGACAAGGTATGTGGGGATTACCGGGAAATCTTAATCTTTGGCGATAGGCCTACGCGGGCATGGCGTTTTTCGTGCCTTGATTGTGCCAAGGGGCCTTTGTCGCGGCTCGATTTTCCATTTCTCCCTTGTCTTATCCGCTCGTCCCTCTCCATTCTTTCTTTCTGCGGTGGTGAGCTTCTTGCGTCGGTGGTCCAGTGAGTAAATTATCTCCAGATAGATAAGCATCTAACCAGTTAATATCCCATATCTAGAGCCTTGATACGCGCGGGTAAAGAGTTTTCCTTTTCTAGGTTTTCTCAATTTGTGTAATATAAAAGAGCACTTGAGCCTTTCATTTGATATCGATCACTACATAATTGCATTCATCTTCTTTTCGGTATTGCTCCATATTCTCTTCTTTGCTTCTTTATTATTATTATTTTTTACCACGTAGGTTGTTGATGTAGACATAATGCTTCTGCAAAGATACGATGGGAACTCTTGGTGATGATTATTCTTCTAATTCTCAGGAGAAAATCTTTGAAGTTGACAAACCCAAGGTTTCGCGTTTGAGGAGGTATTAAGCAAAATTAATCCTTTGTTTCGAGAAGCTGGTCGTCTTTATACTGAGGGTATGCCTCTCACGCATTTACGTATTGTTCGAGGCGTGTTCAAGCTTTCCTAGTCTCGATTGACATGGAGGAGAAGTGGAGACATGATGAAGCGTCCCAGTTGTTTATGGTGGATTTTCATTTAAGGCTAAAATTGTAAAGGCCAAAATTATGCGCTGACATCCTGCAAAGGATAAAGCCACTGATAAGTGATGAATACTTCTCCACTTTACTAATTCACCTAGAATAGAGCATGTGGCAACAATCCCAGTATTCTGTGAATTAAATACACAAAATTCATCCAGGTTGGAGCATGTAGCAATAATCCCATATACCTCGTGAATTTACAAACATTATTAATTAATGCATGACCAGCCTTGTATTTCCTGTACTTATTACCGGTGTGGCATGACGATTGAGTGTTGTTCTCAGCAGAGCAACACGAATCTTCAAGCATTAATAATGAAGAATGTACGAAATACCCATACAGGCTACGACTCTCGGTGTGTTATACTAGCCCGATTGAGCATATTTGAACCTGAACTGACCATATCGGTCTCTTAAAAACGATCACGACCATCCAACTTCACCAAGACATGATTGGATGGCTCAGATTGAATCCATGACCCCAAGCGGTATTGGAATATTCATTACCGACCCAACGCGGGCCCCGCATGGTCGGTCTCCCAAAAAGGTGGCATAGCTTGCCAAACCGTCCAAACCAGAAAGATATGGACAAAAAACCTAAAATAGGGTTTGCGGCACATTACATTATCGCAAAAAGCAGTCTCAACCATCCATCTTCGCAGGCAGATATGGAGGGTGTAGATGTAGATTCAAAGAGCCCAGAGCATGTCAACACAAACACCGTGGGCCCGCCTACATACCTGACTGATCGGAACGGACCAACTATGGTTGGTCGTCTTGATTCGTGCGCCCCAAACTGGGCATGACACACGACCGGCAAAACTTAATTAGGGTTTGTGTCGCGATCACGAGCGTCCATTTTCTCCTGCACGAATGAAGGGTCCAGGAATAGACTAAGCAGGTCCGGTAAGTATCAACACGATCACTATGGGCCCACCTATCTCCACACCCGATCGGCCAAGACCAAACTTGGTTGTACACCTTGATTCACGCTCCCAAGCTAGGCGTGGTCACACTTCCCAACCACAAACTGATCTCGACTGCTCAAGTTTACCGGACAAATTGAGTGGCTTAGATCACGTTTCTATGGGACGATGAAGTACGGTATATACACCATCCCACCGTATGCACGCGGGTGATCGGCCAAGACCGACCAAGCTTGGTCGTCTTGGAACACGCGCCCAAAATTGGCATGATGTGCGGCTTTTGCGGCACCAGATTTCTGTTGCAAATCAATCTCGACCACTCAACTTCACCGGATAAATTGAGTGGCCCAGATCACACTTTCACGAGACAATGAGATATGGGCGCCTACACCGTCATGTCATCTACACACATGCACGATTGGCTCTATCAAAATTGTATCCCAAGCTTGATTCGACCAAGGCGAAGAGTGATGCTTGCGCACCTCTTCAAAAACCCTAATTCCATCAACGGTCGCGGATGAGTGTCTCAAAGATCATCTCGTCCAGTCCAACTTCATAGGATTGGTTATACAACCACGGGTCGGGAGTTAATTGGTCGGTGAGGCGTCATGGTGATAACCACCCGTCACTTTACCACATCATGATGCAAGCATCAGCATAGAATACACACGATACTTCACAGGTATCGACTTCCTAAATAACTTAGTTATTTAATCGAGCATTACATGCTACTTTCTGTGGGTCCCACGATCCACAAACTCGAGACATCAATCATGTCACAAACTGGGGGATACATATCGGGGTATTGGTGCAGCGGTTTATAGCGTGCAGCGTACAACGCGCCATCACAAGAACGTGTCAGGAAGTCATGGACGGTTAGAGATGACAGGAGAAGTGGGCAAGACTGGTCGTGTAATACTAAAACACAACTCCACTACTCCATCACTCCACTTCCTCCACTTCCCATGAGAGACGTGAATAAGGCTCAAATGACTTGTATAAATAGGTTATCCTCCCTATTTCCAAAAACAAGAACAAGTCCAGACAACAGAGGCAAGTGTTGATACCATCGTATTCAAACACCGGAACTGATAACTTACATCCTGCAAGCCAGTCCAGCTTTCTGATACAAGTCATACATAGCCAACACCTTCACAATCTCAACACCTTCTTCGCTTCCCTCCCTAAGATCATGTAGTTGCAGGAAATCCTACACTACACCCCTCACAAGAATCTATACAATCAAATCATTTTTAGGATGAAAAATTGTAATTTTTATTGATTAAAATCTTAAAGTGTTTACAAGATGAAATGGAAGTCAGTTAAAGAATTACAATCACTCTAAACTTTCTCTCTCTTAATGACTTTCCCAACACTCGAAAAAAGATCTCCCCATCAACAGACCTGTTCAACTCTTTATATAGGGTATTACATAGTGGATGACAGCTAAAGTCAGTCCTTTATTTTCTGGGAATGACTTGCGAAATATCGCAAGTGTACAAACATATAATCTCGCAACTCTCCTAGATCTCGCTAGGTCTTCACATCTTTCTCGTGTTTTGGCCTGTCGTCATTCATTGCGTCATTTATATTACTCATCTCGCGATACCTTCGCACTCATTTGTTTATTGATCTCGCGAGGTATTGATGTCGCGATATTCTCGATCCTACGTCTTGCCTCTTCTCATGTCTTCTCTGCAAAGAAGAGAATGTCATGAGAACTAGTATTTTTGAAATGCCATAACTGTTCATCTTTGTCTGTTTTTTATATGACCCGTACTTTTACACAGTAATTTATTACACATGTTTCTTCTTCCGCTCTTTTCTTGACACGTCTCTTTCAACCGTTTATTCTTGACCATTCACGTCTCCTCTCGCATTAAATGCATTTATCTTCTCGAGAACTCTTCTCTATATATAGTTTTCTCACCCTCCTCTTCTTCTTTTTTACTTTATTTCCGCAATTTTTCTTCAATTCTCCTCCTCCTCAATTTACGTTTCTGCTACTGTAAATCTTCCTTTTCTTCTTTCTCTTGATCTTCAATTCTCTATTCATTCCCATATTCTGAGAATGGCTCCATCTGGTCGTAGATACGAAATCCTTTTGGGTGAGACTCAAAAGAATTTACAAGAGAAGGGTTTCACCTTATCCACTATTCCCAATCAAGAATCTTCATTTATTCTTTCTGCAAAATTGTTTACTGATCATCATTGTAATTTCGCTAGGTCAGCTCCCGTGTGTCTTCCCATTCCTCTCTATAATCCCGAATTGCCCTTGTTCTATGAAATTCTTTCTCATGAGAGAAGTTCTCATGAGCTATTTATCAATTAAGTGGGGATTGCATCCGTTTAATGCTTGAATTCGCCAATCGCGGCGCTGGTAAGGGATATCTATATCCTAATGAAGTCAGAGACCCTAAATTCGCAAACTTAGAGATAGTTGCTGAAAAGTATTCAGTAGAAAATTTTTTGAAAATTATGAAGTGATAAATATGAAGAACGATAGGTCTGTTTGGGTGCACGGTTGAAAAGAAAAGAGAACATTCCTAGCGACAAGATACTCATGCAAGATATCGATTGGAATTCTGGCAAGAACAATGTTCCTCTCCATTCCAAATACGACAAGTGGTGCGTCTTTCCGCTATTTTTGAACGGACCTTACATTTCAGGTTCCAATGTACTCCCTGCGAATCTCGCAAACTATCATCCTTGGGTATTTAATTGGCCCGGGAAAGCAAAAGAGGTATATTTCCTAACTTTCACTTACTTTGCAATCTTCACTTCCTCTTATATCTAATCTTGCGAACTTTTTAGATCACCAAATTGAGAAGAAGTTACGAAAGGAATCCAAAGTCGAGTACCTCAGCGATACTCCGTTCAATCACGGATGAAGTAAGAAATACTTTCTTTTGCTATTTTTAACAATATTGTTGCCTCTGTTTCTTATCTTCATTCGTGTGTAAAGATTGGTGTGGAAGTTGCCGGAGAAGAAACTTCTGAAGCTGCGAAGGCCAAAGGAAAGGGTAAAAATCCTCTTCGCAAGGGGAAATCCACTGCTCCACTTTCTAAAAACGGAAGATTCACTCTTCTTGTCGCTCAAATCCTCTATCCAATGAGAGTTCATGAAGATGATGACGATGTTGATATTTCTTTCGCGAAGGAGGATCATCCTACTGAGTCCCCTATGGCGCAACTGTCCAATATCTTCTCAGATTCCATGCAAGGAATTGGAGATGACCGCCTTTCTAATACATGCGAGGCTCTCGCGAACATCTGTGATGCTTCCTTGCTAGAGGGTAATGATTCTCTTCAGGGGGTTTCCAGATCGGTGACTCCTAGCTTCTTAAATGCACTTGGTGCCTTGGTACGTCTACGTATGTATCTCTTTATTGCTTCATAATTTTAATTTTAAATCATATCTTGATAATTTCTTTATTTTTCTTTGTAGTCTGGGAGAGCTTCCTTTGTTGTTGCCTCAGATCTTGAGAAAAGGCGCAACACTCTTGAAAAGAAATATCTCCAGCTTCGCAAGAAGAATGAAGAGTTAGAAAGTGAAGTTGCGGTTCTTCGCGAAAAGACTCAACAACTAGAAGCTGAATCTTCCACACAGAAGAATAAAATATCTAGCCTTCAAAGTGCTAATCAACAACTCTATGTTATAAGATTATTCTTTTTTTCCCTTGCTTTTACTCTGTCATTTATTTTTCTTTATCTGACATATCATTTTCGCAGACATATATAATCTCTCTGATGAAGCCATTCTTCTTCACTCATTTCCCGAGCCTATGGATAGTGATGCTCTTCTTGTTCATCTCAACGAATCTTTAAACAGTTCTTCAAATAACAAAATTAGATCTCTTCCACTAAACGAACTTCAAACCCAATTTCACCTCTTAGAAATTGATCATAGATCTAGTTTAGGTTTAGCTAACAGATTTAAACGTTTATACCTTAGTTCCCACGAGAAAAATAATATTTTAAGGAAGAAAATTAGTAACCTCATAGATGACAAAGATCGCATTGCTAATCAAGGTGCCCAAGCGTTAGCGAAATTTCAAAAAACTCTTCTTGAAGTCCAAATTGAACGGGATGAATCTCTTCATCAAAATACTATACTTAAGGAGAGAGAGAATAAAACTCGTTCTCTTCTTCTCATAAATAGTGACGACGAATTCGCTTGGGATGCGAAAGTTCTAGATAATGCCAGAAATAACTTAGGTGTTAACGTTAGCCTTCACGCTGAGCATACTGCCTTGGTTAAAGATATGATTTCTGGCAGAGAAGGTTGTTACCTGTTCTTCTTTACTTTACCGCTTCTTTTTTGTGAAATTGCTATTAAGTTACTAATTCATTGTCATATGTTCACAGAAGCTGAGAAGAGGTTTCAGACAAGAATTAAAGAACTTGAATCTGAGAAAGGACAACTTGCAAAGGACTTCTCTCTTCGCAACGACAAGTATTCCAAGTTGAAGAAGCAACTGCAAACTACTGTAGCGAATTTCAAGAATGATGATGTCCGCTTTCGCAATCAAACTATTAGGACAGTCTGCGATGACCACAAGTATTCCTCTTTCTTCATATCCTTGTCTTCTTGATGAGATTCTGAAAATATGCCTTCCTTGGATGTCTCGATAGTGATGCTAGCGAAGAAGAGGAGTCCGATGAAGAGTCCGATGAAAAAGAAGAATGAACTAAGAAATAGCTCCATTTTCTTCTTTCTCTTCTTGTAATATCTGTACATTTATCCTTTTAGTCTTCCATTTTTGTAACTTCTTACTGTAAATCTCTTGGATCTTCAAATACAAGTTCTATTTTGTTGTCTTTTTCCGCACATGTTAAAAGAACAATTCTTTCTTGCAATACAGTTAATCAATATTATGAGTGCGTAAATCTATCATATGAAAATAAATAACAAGTTTATATCCTATTTGTAGTTGCAGGATTTCCTACAACACCCCCCCTATAATATTTTGTAAATCTAAATCTTATTAATCACCTAAATTTCAAATATAAATACTAGAAATATAAATTGACACAAGGATTTTTTACATGGTTCGATCAATGTGATCTACATCCATGGTTCTTCACTAAAATTGTTGAGGTTCCATTAGTATTTCATTTACAATCTCCATTAATGGATATTTGGTAGAGCTCTAGATTTAGTTTTTTGGGAAGAAGATGATAAAGAAAATAAAGTCTTTCTCTCTCTAAAATATCTCTCTACGAAATAATATCTCTCTCTTCACAAAATGTCCTCCCCTTTCTCTCTCCTGCTCTCCTCTTTATATAGGTGTTTACATAGTGGATGACAACTAAGTTGTCCTTTAATTTCGGATATGGCTTTATGGTAACCTCGCGAGCTTGTAAATGTTAATTTCGCGAATATCTTTAATTTCGCTAAATTACCACACTTTACTCATGTTTACACCGTTGTCATCTCGTTATGTCATTCTTTAAGTACTCTGCGAAGTCTTCGCGAATTCTTATTAGTCACTATTTCGCTAGCACATAGTTGTTGCGAGATTCTCGCTCCTACATTTTGCCTCTTTTTCTTGAATATTGCTTGAAGAGCGATCTTTAAGAAAAATCCGTTGTTGTAGTAGTCTTTGATCCTTGTTGATGAAGGAACGAGCGAAAGAATACTGGACTTGAAAAGTACGTACTTGCCTCTATTCTTTTGCGGAGTTCCGAATCTTTGTGAAATAAATAAGAAGTATCAACCCTTGAAGTATAAGAAGTATGAAGTATCCTTGAAGAAGTATAAGAAGTACTCAATCCTCGAAATATATAAGAAGTATGAAGTATCCTTTGAGAAGTATAAGAAGTATCCGTCCTTGATCGCGAATAAGAAGTATTGCCTCTATTCATGCGAAGTTATTATTCCATTTTTGGTGAGGATTCTTGCTATTCACTAGTGAACATCCACTTTGGAAATGATTCTTGCCGAGAAGATGAAGAACATAAAATGTTTTCTTGGTTATCCATAGTTGCCTCTGTTCTTTACCTATGAGGGTAGAATCCTTGAGAAAGTGTTGACTGAACGAATTGTTTTTGCATTCTTATTTTGTCTCTGTCTCATGTGATAGTATAATCTCTTCAAGCTTCTTATAATTGTGTGAAATAATTGAGCGAAATAATCACTTCTTATGAAATAATCACATCTTGCGAAATTCTGAATAATCTTGCGAAATTCTGAATAATCTTGCGAAATTATGAATGATTCTGCGAAATTTTGTAAAATACTTGTGCGAATATAATGCTTATGTAATGATTATGTTATGAAATGTGTATGCGATGTTTATGCCATGAAATGCTTATGCAATGCTTTCATGATGCGAGTATGATGCTTGTATGATGAGAATGCTTATCTATTGCAATGTATATCTAATGTTTGTGTTACTTATCTCATTTTGCCGCCCTAGAATTGATGTAGCTTTAAATTGCTTCCATTCTTCATTTCTCTGGCTTTGTCTTTAATATATGCATTCTTCTTCACGTATTTATTGTTCCTCGCAAGTTCTTATTCCTGCCACATTTTTCCTTATTTCTGCACTATTAGTATCGCATAATAATATGATCATAATATTAAATGTATGTTATTTTCGCTGCCTCAGTTTCATTTCCATACTTGCCTCTGTTATTTGTATGCAAATGGAAGATTAAGCATAATCTCGCAAATGTTTCTGCTGAATTTGTCATTGCGACAAGATCGCAGGACGTCTTTACATTTTCATGTAATGACCCATTGACCTTGCCTTATCTATCTTGTGTGGTATTATATTGCCTTCCTAGTTAAAGGTCTTATTTTGCCACCCCTCGTTTTTGCGACAATATGACAGGCCTAAATATTCTTGCGAACATAAAGCCCCATGACATTGCCGTCTTGCGACAAAATCGCAGGACGTCGTTACACTCTCATGTAATGACCCATTGATCTTGTCTTATCATTTCTTAGTATTATTGCCTCTCGGCAGGATTTTTTCGTTGCGACAATATGACAGGCCTAGAAATTCTTGCGAATTTGAAGCCCCATGAAAATTGCCGTCTTGCGACGAAATCGCAGGACGTCTTTACACTTTCATGTAAAGACCCATTGATCTCGTCTTACCCTCGCGTTAGTATTATTGCCTTTGCAGGATCATCGCACAAATATGACAAGCCTAAATTTTCTTGCGAAAATAAAGCCTCATGACATTTGCGTCTTTAGACACTTATCGGCTCCCTAATGGAGGGTGCCGACTTATCATCTCCCCGGTTGCCCCTTCAAGGAGGCGTACATCGGCCATACAAGACTAGCTCCTCCCATCCGGTCTTAACAACAACCGGTTGTTTTCGCACCTCTTATCCCTTATACCTATAGGGCTTATGGTTACGAGGCTGCACCCTAAGTGGAGTTTTTTCGGGCCGAGTGCAAAGATGTGCCAAGACTTGCCAAGAATGGCCGAGACACTTCAAATGCCCCGGGCACTCTTGGCTCAACCGTGTACCTCGGCGCCTTGAGCATACACCGACTCCTTGTAAGAGACCCTCGGGCGTCCAACCAGGGTATAACCTTATATATATAGTTGGAAATCCAAGGTATCTCTCCCGGATAGACTTTCATGGGCCCAAATCTCCATGACTCAGGTTCCAGGAGTGGTGTAACCTTTTCACTGAGCCATGTTAAGAGATACCCCCTTATATGACGCACTTTAGGTCTTACATTTGCCTCTTACGAAATTTTATTCGGGAACTAGGGTGTATGCCATAAAGGTTCGTCCCATTCACTCATTCTTTCATTTCTATCAATTCTTTGTAATAGGTACCCCCTACTATGACGCACTTTAGGTACTTTGCCTCTTGCGAAATTGTGTTCGCGAACTAGGGTGTGCACCATAGTAAGTTCGCCATTCTCTTATTATTTTGTTGATTCTTCTGCATATAAGCTCTTTTGTAATTTATTTTGATCTTTGATAATCTCTTGTCATTTTTCGTGCGAAATTCTCGCATGTCTTCATTTCGCATGTCTTCATTCTTTCATTCATTCTTCCATTCTTTTCTTTCATTCATTCCTTCATTTCTGTCACTTCTTTCATTCATTCTCATAATATCATATCATTTGAAGCAAAGTAAATATTCAAGAGAAATTCTAATACATTATAGTCCGAAATCTTTGTAGTTGTGAAATCTTTATAATTCTCCGCGATCGTATCGCGTTTTGTGATTCAAATAAAAAAAAAAAAATTTATTGTCTATAAAAGAAATATTCTAGAGAAATATATAAATTGAATTTTCTGGATTTTTTGTAATTTTGAAATCTAGAAATCTTTGTAATTTTGAAGTCTTTATAATCTTGAAATCTTAGTAATATTTGTAATCTTGCGATCGTATCGTTTTGTAAATCAAATCAAATCTTTTATTTTATGTAGAAGTAAAATATTCAAGGAAAGTGGTACTTAGCTCTTGTGGTTTGCTATTGTTGTTGTCTCTTGCGAAGTATATGATTTGCTTGGAAGCTAGCATCCTTGAAGTGTATAAACGTCGCACAAAATATAATTATCTCGCAGCAAAAAGAAGTGTGAGAAATGAGATTTGACCCTTGACCTGCCTCTTGCATATTCTCGCACCATACCAACTGTTCTAACCCTCTCTTGCGAAATTAATTTGCGAGATAGTCATCAACTTTCTTCTTTGCGAAATAATCAAAATCCGTGCGAAATTTCGCATAACAAAAATAAATGTGCGAGAAGCAAGAATTGATCCTGCGACCTGCTGCTCGCATTAATGCCTCCTGACCAACTGTGCTAGTTCTCTTGTGCGAAATTATCGCACACTTGTTAAAACTTGTCTTTCTCTGGTAGTCCAAAAAAGATGCGAAAATTCGCGGAAGGTGGGAATTAAACCTGCGACCCCAAGCTCATTATCTTTACCTCTGACCAACTTTGCTGGCTTCTGTTTGCGAATTATCTCTGCGAAATAATAACCTACTTTCTTCTGTGCGAAATACCCTTGCGAAAAATCCATGCGAAAAATACACATTTGTTGGGATTTGAACATGCGACCTTGAACTCATTAACTTCGCAGATGACCAACTGTGATACCTCTTGTTTGTGAAATAATGAAACAATATTGCGAAATTATTCATTTTTTCGCCTTCTGTAAAAAGATGAAAATATGCTCGCTAATTCGAAGCGATCTCAAACTCACATTGCGTGACCAACTGTTCAAGAACCACTCTGCGAAATTAACCCATAACTTTTTTCTTTATTCTCTTATTCGCCACTGAAAAATAAAAAATATGTGTCTCTGCGATTCGAACCCGTGACCTCTTGCTTATTCGCTCCAACTCAAACCATCTCGTGCGAATTTCTCGTTTGTGATAGAAATCTCGGTTTTGTTCTTATCCTTATCTTCGTTCTTCCTTTATTTCCTTCAGCAATTTGCCTCTTGCTTTTTCTCCTGAATATGGAAATCTTCCATTGAAACCTTGGTTTTCTTCCGTGAATTTCACCACAGAAACTAATTTTTTTTTTTTCTTCTTTTCATGTCTTTGAATTGTTTATGATGTTTACTCCCTGAAAGTGTGATTTCTTCCATGAAATTTCCATTTTGAACTTAAACTTTGTAGATCTAGAAAAATATGAACAATAATTAATCTTCATGGAAACCTCTTGAACCAACAAATTACAGGAAGGATAAATCCTTTACTCCTCCCTATTTCTAGCGCCAAAAATGTAGTTGCAGGATTTCCTACAACACACCCCCTATAATATTTTGTAAATCTAAATCTTATTAATCACCTAAATTTCAAATATAAATACTAGAAATATAAATTGACACAAGGATTTTTTACATGGTTCGATCAATGTGATCTACATCCATGGTTCTTCACTATAATTGTTGAGGTTACATTAGTATTTCATTTACAATCTCCATTAATGGATATTTGGTAGAGCTCTAGATCTAGTTTTTGGGGAAGAAGATGATAAAGAAAATAAAGTCTTTCTCTCTCTAAAAATATCTCTCTCTGAAATAATATCTCTCTCTTCACAAAATGTCCCCCCCTTTCTCTCTCCTGCTCTCCTCTTTATATAGGTGTTTACATAGTGGATGACAAACTAAGTTTGTCCTTTAATTTCGGATATGGCTTGCGGTAACCTCGCGAGCTTGTAAATGTTAATTTCGCGAATATCTTTAATTTCGCTAAATTACCACACTTTACTCATGTTTACACTGTTGTCATCTGTTATGTCATTCTTTAAGTACTCTGCGAAGTCTTCGCGAATTCTTATTAGTCACAATTTCGCTAGCACATAGTTGTTGCGAGATTCTGCTCCTACACTATTCATTCCCATATTTGCCTCTGTTATTTGTTTTCAAATGAGAGATTTAGTCGAGAACCTTTAAGTAATAATATGCCTCAGTTTCGAAACTGTTGCTGCTAAGTCTTCGCAAGCAAATTTTTCCTGATTGTTTCCATGTATATACTCGCAAACTTGTTTGTTTGCATATAATCATTTTCGCAAGCTTATTTGCTTACTCATTTTCTTGTGTGGTCTTATTTTGCCTTCCTAGTTAAAGGTCTTATTGCGCCACCCCTCGTCATTGCGACAAAATCGCAGGACGTCTTTACATTTTCATGTAATGACCCATTGATCTTGCCTTATCATTTCTTTAGTATTGTTGCCTCTGCATGATAATTTTATTGCGACAATATGATAGGCCTAAACTTTCTTGCGAAAATAAAGCCCCATGACATTTCCGTCTTGCAACGAAATCGCAGGACGTCTTTACATTTTCATATAAAGACCCATTGATCTCGTCTTATCCTCGCGTTAGTATTATTGCCTCTTCAGGATCATCGCACAAATATGACAAGCCTAAATTTTCTTGCGAAAATAAAGCCCCATGACATTTGAGTCTTAAGACACTTATCAGCTCCCTAATGGAGGGTGCCGCCCTTATCATCTCCCTGGTTGCCCCTTCAAGGAGGCGTACATCGTCCATACAAGACTAGCTCCTCCCATCCGGTCTTAACAACAACCAGTTGTTTTCACAGCCTCTTATCCCTTATGCCTATAGGGCTTATGGTTACGAGACCGCACCCTAAGTGGAGTTTTCTTTGGGCCGAAAAGCATGTGCCAAGACTTGCCAAGAATGGCCGAGACACTTCAAATGCCCTGCACTCTTGGCTCAACCATGTACCTCGGCGCCTTGGTCATACACCGACTCCTTGGAAGAGACCCTCGGTCGTCCAACCAGGGTATAACCTTATATATATAGTTGGAAATCCAAGGTATCTCCCCCGGATGGGCTTTATTGACCCTAAATTTTCATAACTCAGGTTCCAGGAGCGGTGTAACCTTTTCCCTGAGCCATGTCAAGAGATACCCCCTTATATGATGCACTTTAGGTCTTACATTTGCCTCTTGCGAAATATCATTCGCGAACTAGGGTGTACGCCATAAAGGTTCGTCCCATTCGTATATATCATTGATTTTTGATTATTTCTTCTCATTATCTTTGCGAAATTATTGCATAGTCTTGCTTTGTTTGTTGTGATCTCGCTGTAATAACCAGATTTTCATATATTCTGTCTCGCGAGACTTTCGCGTACTCCTTCTTCGATCGCCATATTCTTTGTACTTTTGACATGTCTTTGTCACTCAAAACATTTTTTTTTTTTACACCTTTCACAAATCTAAGATCAATTATTCATTTCCTACACCTCTTATTTCTATTACTCTCTGCTTCTTCATTTAAATTTCCTGATATTGCCTTTCCTTTTGCGAAACCATCGCAATTCCCAAGCTCAATTTTCGGGCATTGGTTTCGCAATGTATCTTCATCTCTCACTTCTATTGTGTCCACCATCAGTTTTTCTCTTCTTTGTTCTTCTTTGATGTTCTGCTTCCAGTTCTTATTTTGAGCAGATTTTTCCTCGCATGATTCCACATCAACTTCATAGCACTTTTGTCCCTCAACCCAATCTCCTTTTATGACTCCAACACCACTGGGATGAGGA
Source organism: Papaver armeniacum (assembly GCA_023531295.1). NCBI lineage: Eukaryota > Viridiplantae > Streptophyta > Magnoliopsida > Ranunculales > Papaveraceae > Papaver > Papaver armeniacum. Next base: position 33,179 of record JAJJWW010019366.1, read on the forward strand.
AATTTGATGCACCGGTGGTAAGTCGATGCTACACCCAAGATCTCATGTAACCAAGGTCGCCCAATTAATGCGTTATAGGGGACTCCACATCGACTATGCAAAACAAAATTTCAGTTGATAATCCTTTTAGTGGTATTCGCATACGAGCTTCTCCTTTAGGTTTATTTGCAGTGCCATTAAAACCATAAATCTTATAAGTTGAAGGTATCAGATCTTCGTCTTTCCCTCCAATAGTCTTGTAAGTATGGTAAAAAAGGATGTTTACAGAGCTTCCAGTATCAATTAAGATTCTATTGATTACCCATGAATTTTCCACCTCATCATCTTCATCATCAACATGTTTTGGGTTAATCTCCAATCTTACCACTAATGGACTGTCATGCATCTCTCCGCCCTCAGGTACCTCTTCTGCGGTAAAAGAAATAATCTGCGTTTGCCATTCCTTTAGTGGCGATGTCTTCGCGATGTTAAATTACTTCTCTATTGTCAAGATCTCTTGCGAAAACCCTACGAGAACACTATCATGAAAATCTTCAATTGTCCCGCACGAATGTAAGATAAAGTTACGAGAACAAGTTTTTGGCTTTCGCTCCAACTTCTACTACAAATGTTTCTTTCCCTTTTGTTGTGTTTACTCGTGAATTTCGGTGGTGGTGGTAATGGTTGAGTCTTCTCTTCACATTTTAAGAAATGATTTAGCTTCCTTGGTCTATCATTCTGAGGATGATTCTTTTTATGTTTTTGCAATCATTTGTTAGGTGTCCATGAAAATGGTGATAGGAACAAAATTCATGACTTCTATCACCCGGAGGCGGTTCATTCCCCATGTTCCATGGTGCAGGTATATTTTCCATCAGGATTATAGCTTCCCATATCTTCTCCACACTAGCATTCGGTGGGGGCATCTTGATTTCCTCCCATACTACCCCATGACCTCGCCGCCTCTATGATAATTTCGCCTCGACCTCCGTAAGTTTCTTGCGGCCGATCAAGTCTTTGAATTTTGTTATTTCGCCATGGTTATAGAAGTTTATCTCTTTCAAATTCTTCCGATCACGACTTCCCATGGCTACTAACTTTCACTTGACCATCATCCGTTACCATTTCTTGTTGACCCTGCGAAGTGCTCGCCACTGTGTTTATCAATTTAGGTAACAAACTTGCATTCGCAGCTCTTGAACTTGCATTCGCAACAGGGTATGATTCCATTTCATTTTGTTTTTCCTCTAGAGCGATGTACTCCTCCTGAAGTTCTCGCAATTCATTCATTGTGATTGTATTCTTGACTCTAAAAACTTGAATGTATAACAGAGTGGTTGCGAACATAGCATTAATGAATGATAAAATGAGATATCTCTCATCCACACGACCAACCATATCGCTACACATTATCTTCCACCTCACGGTCAGATGTTTCAAACTTTCGCCAACCCTTTGTTTTAACCCAAATACATCTTCAATACCAGGTCGCGAGGAATTATTACTTATGTACGCCCCTAAAAATATAGCTTGTAAATGGTTGAATGATGTGATTGTGTTTCTTGGTAAACCTTCAAACCATTTCAACGCTTCTCCTGTCAAACTTGATGCAAAATACTTGCACAATATAGCATCATGATTTTCCCATTGTAACATACACCTCACATAAGCTTTGATGTGTTGTATTGCACAAGTTGTTCCATCAAAATCTTTGGTTAACACGGGTAAGTTACACTTTGGGGGTATTCCTCCTAGTTGTACTTCTTGTGTAAATGGAGTTTTCGCAGCTTCCTCGATGGCCTCATCCAATTGTCTCTTTCCTCATCCCTTTTTACTGTTCAGCATTCCTCTCATTTATGCTAATTATCTCAAGATTTGTTCATTTACATCAGAATTTGAATCTACTGGTCTTTTTAGTTCCGCCTCTCTTCTCCTGCGTTCATGTCTTCTTTGACTTTCTTGTTCATCATTCTCTTCTCGTCTTTCTATGCGATCTTCTCCTTCATCTCTTTCACGAATTCACACACCGTTATATCTATCATTTTCTCTTCTTTGCCGCCTATCGGTTCTCCTTTGTACTCTTTCATATTCTTCATTGATATTACCATTGTTGCGATTTTGTTCTCGCCTTCTTTCTCGATTATCATGATTATTCGCGAATTGCTTCTTCCAATTCTGTTCTTCCATTTCGGTTCTTAATCTTTCCTCTCTCGCAGGCTAGACGTGCTTGTTCAAAGATAGTGTCTTTCAATTTCATCTTCAATCTCTGTTTGCTTCCTCTCAGTGCTTCTCTCTCATGCAATATTCTTCTTCCTTCTTCCCGATTTTCTTCATCACCTGGATTATTCCGCCCGACGCCGCCTATTTCCTTGATTTCCATCATTTCGCCCATTTTGAAGAGTCTCGGGATGTGGGATATAACGATCTTCCATCATTTCTCTTCTCTCGCAATGTTCTACGCTTGGATTTTGCGCTTCCTCTCGATTTTCTTCATCAGCATTTTCTATAGGTAAAGTTCTCCTTATTTCCTCTCTAACTGATCTTGAGCATGACCTTGTAGTGCTTCTCGACCTTCTGTTTTGTAATCTCATGTTTTCCATCCTCAACTCATGATTTTGTCTTGTCAAATTTGCACGTTCCTCTGCCTCTAATCGCCTTTCTTCATGTATTGTTTGTTTCAATGCCTCTAATGCTGCGATCTCTTCATTTCGATGAATTATTTCTCCAATCCCTTTTCGGTCTCTCCCCTCTTGTCCATTGTTTACCAATTGTTGTTCTTCTCCCCTTTCGTCCACAGAGTCTGATCTCCAAGTATGCACGCTTACTCTATCATAATCCACGCTTCTATTCGATCATTGGTTGAATTGGTGATTGAATTTGATTTTCTTCATTATTTCTTATATTCATTCTTGAGGATTCCCCCATTTCATTTCTCCTTTCACTGACAAGTCTCCTACTCCTTCTAACAGTTGTTGTTGGTTGTTCTCGATGCATATCTTCTTCTAGCCATTTCTCAATTTCAAGTAAGTTGTTGAAAATTATACGAAATTCCTTCCCTATTACTCCAAATTTTTCAAATCACGGTGTCAATCTTCACTCTCTCCCTGTTTTAGCGCCAATATGTAGTTGCGGGAAATCCTACACTACACCCTCACAAGAATCTATACAATCAAATCATTTTTAGGATGAACAATTGTAATTTTTATTGATTAAACTCTTAAAGTGTTTACAAGATGAAATGGAAGTCAGTTAAAGAATTACAATCACTCTAAACTTTCTCTCTCTTAATGACTTGCCCAATACTCGAAAAAGATCTCCCCATCAACAGACCTATTCAACTCTTTATATAGGGTATTACATAGTGGATGACAGCTAAGTTGTCCTTTATTTTCGGGAATGACTTGCGAAATATCGCAAGTGTACAAACATATAATCTCGCAACTCTCCTAGATCTCGCTAGGTCTTCACATCTTTCTCGTGTTTTGGCTGTCGTCATTCATTACGTCATTTATATTACTCATCTGCGATACCTTCGCAATGCTGTTGTTTATTGATCTCGCGAGGTATTGATGTCGCGATATTCTGATCCTACAGATCAACCCCATCTCCTTCACTTTGTGATCAAACAAGTCCGGGAACGTCCATTTCTTGGTTTAGGCCGGATTGATGCTCGCATTGATTTCTCGAATCTACAAGCACTCCCATGTAGTGCATTTGTTTAAGGTTTAGACTCATTTCTCATCCACACACCTCAAATTACCAAAACCGGTAGAAATAGTTTCCACCCATAAACAATTGGCGACCACAGCGGGAGGTTAATCTCTCGGTTGTAAAGTCAATTTCTTCAAAATCCGATTCAATTTTATCAATTTCGAAAAGGGTAGATCTTAGGACCAATTCAATCATCAATCCATTTCAAGATGGTAGAACTCAGGTCTGGATCAGCAATCAATTCTGATGGAGCTAGTGTGGATAACACTCCTGCTACCGTGGTCATTACATTTTATGGAGCCGTCACTTCTACCACCAGTGCCGAAAAGATAGCGGAGATGTTCCAGTAAGTGTAACACCTCCCATCATTGGAGCCAGAGCAGCCGCAAATCCCGGCATCTCATCAAGTGTAACACCTCTGGTAGTCACCAGAGCAACAACTTCCACTCCTTCATCAGGAAGAGGAGACGGAGGGACGAGAGGAAGACCATCCCCCATTACCATTGCAGACTTGATGGAGAAGCAGGAAGTTCTTGCTAAGACTCAAACGGATATGGCCGCAACTCAGAAAGAGGTACTCACTTTTCTTAAGACATTAACTGATCGATTGACACAAGAGCCGTGACAGCCCCTGGAGAAAAAAAGGAACGCATTCAACGCACTAGAGAAGGTACTTCAGCGGCGCGGACCTTCATGGACCTGATCAAAGAAGCGACACCAGATATGAGTGCTCCTGTCATGGAGACTCCTACACTGGGGACTTATCCTCACAACGATCCTCCGCAAGTCAATAGTTTCACTATGAACCAGAGGCCGGTGGATCGGGAAGCGGTTTCTCTAGTGGAAAGTTTATGCGAACTTTCACACCTCTCGAAGAATCGGGCCGCATGGAGACGTTGTCTTTGCTGCAATCAACTGCAGGAAGGTCACGACCGTGCCCTACATGTCACCGCACGTATTAAGGATTCAGAGTTCAAGACGGCCCTTATCTACACAGGAGCGTCTTCGAATGTGATTACTCTCAAGACTCTTAGGACATCCAGGGTTCTCCCCAGGCAAGGTCGTACGGAAGCCTACCACAATGATGGACTTCGAGGGAAACCAAACCAGCACATATGGGAGAAGCTCCGCAGAAAGAATCAGACAAGTTCGTTGCGTCCCGCTCCCCACGTGGGCGTCAATTCAGGAAGAAGACCGGATTGCATCATTGAGGGATAAAACCCACGATGCATCTTTGTTGACGAAGCATTCTTCTCCATCCTGTGAAGCCACGACCCACGTTTACACGAAGAGGGAACGAACTTTTGTGGCGAGTCGTGACCAGAAAGGGAAAACGGTATACCGACACTGCCATTATCAATTAGAAGGGGAGACTATTACCCAGTCTCTCCACCCAATGGAATGTTACAACAACAACGAACCACAAGAACAAGTGCTAGATACTCCACAACAGCTGCAAGATGGCACCAACTCCACAACTGATGAGGTTGAAATCATTGAGGAATCTCATAGGCCTATCTCTATCAGCTCAACCTTGTGTACGGATAAACGCACGAAGCTCGTGGAACTTCTCAAAGAGTACCAGGACGTATTCGCTTGGAGATATGAAGAAATGCCGGATTTATGAAAATTGGTCACCCATCATCTACATGTCATACCCGTATCCAAGTCGGTTAAACAATTGTAGTTCATACATGAGGAAAATGGATAGATCGGGTGCCGCATAGACTTCGAGAGACTTGAACATGTCTTTGCTCAAAAAGATCCTCCTCTACCTAACATCGACATGTTAGTAGATGCAACCAACGGACACGGCATGTTCTCCTCCATGGATGGATGTAGCGGCTACAACCATATAAGGATGTACGAGCATGATGCAAGTAAGATAGCTTTTTCAACTCCTCTCGGAAATTTTTATTATACCATACCGCCATTTGGTTTAAAGAATACCGATGCAACGTATCAACGCTCTATGACAAGCAATCTTCTCGGAGCCGATACCTCAAGGGAGCAGACCTCAAGAAGATAACGATGTCCACGCGTCATATCGAGCAAGATCGGGAGAGTCACTCTATCGACAATGGTCGAACAAGATCTCGAGCGAGTCACTTTATCGACAGTGGTACATGTCTATCATGCTATGTTGGAGAATCCGCGCTTTGGTCATCCTCTGGAGCCGTTGAACGCTCATCTACAACAACATATGCGATAGAAAGAAACAGGCATGCCGGTAATGAAGAGCTCGATAATGTTTGTAGGGGCATATATCTCACCAACAGACGATACAACCTTTAGCCCTTCGTCGCGGTTCCTCGAAGCGGCAGGAGGAAAACCACCGAGATACAACATCCCGCGCGTCCGTCAACTCCAACTCCAAAGCATACCACATGCACGACTCCCACATTGATGAAACAATGTCCAAGATATTCCATATCCGGCTCGACAACAACCTCTACGAACAAACCATGTAAACCACGCTTGGGGACCGAGGCTCATCATGAAGTTCCTTTACCGTCACCAAGGAATTCTTCAACATGAGAGAGATGGTCAGTCAAGAAGCATGGAATTCACAAGGGTAAATTGAACTGAAGAGGGAAACACTTCAACGCTCCCTCTAGCAGAAGCTGCTTCAATGGTATATTCAAGAGCCGCCTCAACGCTCTCTTCGGGACCCACGTTATTTCCGGAATCCTACTTCAACACTCTCCAGGATCCACCTCAACGTTCGCACCAGAAACCACTTTAACATCCTCTCGATTCGTTTCAACACTCAAGCTGCGTCAATAATCTGCGCCATGGTCAAGTTATCTTTGATGTACTCATTGCTCAACATACGTCTCATCCATCCTTCATGAGGGCTCGGCGGAGCATGAAAAACCTTGAAGTCGATAGGAGAAGGGTTATCTTGTGAAACGGATATTTTCATATAGCTAAAGGGCACGGTGAACAACTCATCATCAATGTTCGGCATATCTTTGAAGTCCAACACCTCCCGATTTGGCACCAAAGATTATCCCGGAAGACATCTCAACATGAGTTCTTTTCTTCATTCTACAATAAAATACATGAGTCAGTACTTATATAAAAACGCGTGAGATGTGTAGTCACACACGACAGAACACACATTCACGTTGGAGTACACAAGGCTGGTATTGGGTCCAAACACCGGTATTGATCAAGTTTCAAGTCCGATGTTGATCAAGTCACAAGTCCGGTATTGATCAAGTCACAAGTCCGGTGTTGATCAAGTCACAAGTCCGGTATTGCTCAAGTTTCAATTCCGGTGTTGATCAAGTCACAAGTCCCGTATTGCTCAAGTTTCAAGTCCGGTGTTGATCAAGTCACAAGTCCCAGTATTGATCAAGTCACAAGTCCCGGTATTGCTTAAGTTTCAAGTCCGGTGTTGATCAAGTCACAAGTCCGGCGCACGCAGCAGGCCGGTTTTCATCGAAACACGTAGTCGACGTTCGGATCGAGGCATGCGGTGGGTCCCACTTGATCCCGGCCCAGCATTGGTCGAAGGCACACGGTCGTCCCCAATCAAAGCTCTCTCTCTGAAGAAGGCGTCTCAGCTCCAACACTTCAACGCTCTCCCGGGCCTGCTCCAGAAGCTTCTTCAACGCTTTCTACATGACCCACATTTACATTTGAGCACATAAGGTTCATTTTAAAAAAAAAACAAGCTTGCTCACATCGGGTCCCAAGTTCGAGCAAAGCAAACAGCAAGGCCGGTGTTTGGTCAAAGCATCAAGTCCGGTGTTTAGTAAAGCTAGCTAAGTCGGTGTTTGGTCGAAGTAGCAAGATGACACTCGAGCAAGTATCAACCGTACGGTCAAAGTAGGCACAGGACATGTCCGACATTTGAAACATGTACACTGTGGTCCCGCGTTTGATCGAAGTATGCACATCTGCCCATGTTCGAATCAAGCATGCTTACATCGGGTCCCACGTTCGATCAAGCGCACAATGGACCCACGATTAACCAAAACAAGCACATCAAGCCCACGTTCGATCAGCGGTGCAAGAGCCCCCACGAACGAAACAGGCATTAGCTGATCCATCAAGCAGTGCAAGACCGACATCATGCTAGGGGAACACTCGCTCGGACGCCTCTTGAACGTGACATGCTCCAAGGACAGGATGACCCGTCTCTCCTGGTAACATCTAACTTTGTCTCATAAGATTTGTCTTTAACTGTCACCATCTCATGCCTACCCCACAATGGTGTAACCATTACGTGCTAGGCAAGGGACTTAATGCTGATGGTGGATCTTCATTTAAGGCTAAAATTGTAAAGGCCAAAATTATGAGCTGACATCCTGCAAAGGATAAAGCCACTGATAAGTGATGAATACTTCTCCACTTTACTAGTTCACCTATAATAGAGCATGTGGCAACAATCCCAGTATTCTGTGAATTAAATACACAAAATTCATCCAGGTTGGAGCATGTAGCAACAATCCCATATACCCTGTGAATTTACAACATTATTAATTAATGCATGACCAGCCTTGTATTTCCTATACTCATTACCGGTGTGGCATGACGACTGAGTGTTGTTCTCAGCAGAGCAACACGAATCTTCAAGCATTAATAATGAAGCATGTACGAAATACCCATACAGGCTACGACTCTCGGTGTGTTATACTAGCCCGATTGAGCATATTTGAACCCGAACCGACCATATCGGGCCTCGAAACGATCACGACCATCCAACTTCACCAAAGATGATTGGATGGCTTAGATTGAATCCATGACCCCAAGTAGGTATTGGAATATTCACTACCGACCCAATACGGGCCCCGCATGGTCGGTCTCCCAAAAGGGTGGCATAGCTTGCCAAACCGTCCAAACCAGAAAGCAAGATGGAAGAAAAACCTAAAATAGGGTTTGCGGCACATTACATGTATCGCAAAACAGTCTCAACCATCCATCTTCACAGGCATAGATGGAGGGTGTAGATGTAGATTCAAAGAGCCCAGAGCATGTCAACACAAACACCGTGGACCCGCCTACATACCGATCGATCGGTCGGGACCAACTATGGTTGGTCGTCTTGATTCGTGCGCCCCAAACCGGGTATGACACACGGCCGACAAAACTTAATTAGGGTTTGTGTCGCGATCACGAGTGTCCATTTTCTCCCGCACGAATGAAGGGTCCAGAATAGACTAAGCAGTCCTAAGTATCAACACGATCACTGTGGGCCCACCTATCTCCACACCCTATCGGCCAAGACCAAACTTGGCTGTACACCTTGATTCGCGCGGCCAAGCTAGGCGTGGTCACACTTCCCAACCACAAACTGATCTCGACCGCTCAAGTTTATCGGACAAATTGAGTGGCTTAGATCACGTTTCTATGGGACGATGAAGTACAGTATATACACCATCCCACCGTATGCACGCCGGGCTGATCGGCCAAGACCGACCAAGCTTGGTCGTCTTGGAACGTGCGCCCAAAATTGGCATGATGCGCGGCTTTTGCGGCATCAGATTTCTGTTGAAAATCGATCTCGACCACTCAACTTCACCGGACAAATTGAGTGGCCCATATCACACTTTCACGAGACAATGAGATATAGGCGCCTACACCGTCATGTCGTCTACACACATGCACGATCGGCCCAGTCAAAATTGTATCCCAAGCTTGGATTCGACCAAGCTAAAGAGTGATTCTTGCGCACCTCTTCAAAAACCCTAATTTCATCAACGGTCGCAGATGAGTGTCTCAAAGATCATTTCGTCTGTCCAACTTCACCGGCTTGGTTATACAACCCTGGTCAGGAGTTAATTGGTCAGTGAGGCGTCATGGTGATCACCACCCGTCACTTTAAAACATCATGATGCAGTACCTGCATAAAATACACACGATACTTCACAGGTATCGACTTCCTAAAGAACTTAGTTATTTAATCGAGCATTACATGCTACTTTCTGTGGGTCCCACGATCCACACACTCGAGACATCAATCATGTCACAAATCGGGGGATACATATCGGGGTATTGGTGGCGGGTTTACATCGTGCGGCGTGCAACGCGCCATCACAAGAACGTGTCGGGGGAAGTCATGGACGGTTAGAGATGACATGAGAAGTGGGAAAGACTGGTCGTGTAACACTAACACACAACTCCACTAGTCCATCACTCCACTTCCTCCACTTCCCATGAGAGACGTGAATAAGGCTCGAATGACTTGTATAAATAGGTTCTCCTCCCTATTTCCAAAAACAAGAACAAGTCCAAACAACAGAGGCAAGTGTTGATACCATCGTATTCAAACACCGGAACTGATAACTTATATCCTGCAAGCCAGTCCAGCTTTCTGATACAAGTCATACATAGCCAACACCTTCACAATCTCAACACCTTCTTCGCTTCCCTCCCTAAGATCAACCCCATCTCCTTCACTTTGTGACCGAAACAAGTCCGGGAACGGCCATTTATTGGTTTAGGCCTCGATTTGCCTGCATTGATTTCTCGAATCTACAAGCACTCCCATGTAGTGCATTTGTTTAAGGTTTAGACTCATTTCTCATCCACACACCCCAAATTACCAAAACCGGCAGAAATAGTTTTCACCCATAAACACCAGTATGGTAAGGCATCTCAGTGCGATGAAGCATCTCAGAAACCAAGTGCCAGGGCTTAAAGGTTCGCTGCTCGACTGAAGCGACAAAGGGTTGAGCATAAGAAACCTCCAAGCGGGGTTAAGCTTGATTGCCCTGTTCATAACGGTATCGTAATCCTGGACTCTGATGAGGACGAACCGCCGTATCCTCAAGAGGTTGTTGGAGCAATTTCTGAGAAAGATGTCGGTGCGGCTCACGAGAAGGAGACTGAAACAACTTCTGGAGAGGATACCGAAGCTGCTGTTGGAGAGGCTGAAGTGTCCGTTGAGGATGCTGTTGAAGCGGCCGTTGGAGAGGTGTTGATGAAGGATTTTCATTTAAGGTTAAAATTGTAAAAGCCAGAAAATCATGCGCTGACATCTTGTAAAAGATAAAGCCATTAATAAGTGTTGGATACTCCTTCACTTTACTAATTCACCTAGAATGGAGCATGTGGAAACAATCCCATTCTGTGAATTAAATACACGAAATTCATCCATGTTGGATCATGTAGCAACAATCCCATATACCCTGTGAATTTATAGCATTATTAATTAATGCGTGAGCAGCCTTGTATTTCCTGTACTCATTATCGGTGCGGCATGACGACCGAGTGTTGCTCTCGGCAGAGCAACACGAACCTCCAAGCATTATAATGAAAGCATGTACGAAATACCCGTACAAAGGTTGCAACTCTCGGTGTGTTATACTAGCCCGATTGAGAACTCTCGGTGTGTTATACTAGCCCGATTGAGCATCCGGACTGTCCGTATCAGTATGGATATGATCTCGTTCATCCAACCTCACCAGCGTGATTGGATGGCCCAGATCGATACCATAACCCCAAGCAGATATGGAATATTGACTGCCGAACCAACGCGGACCCCGCATGGTCGGCCTCCCCAAAATATTGGCATTGCATGCCAAAACGTCCAAAACCAGAGTGTATGGACGGAAAACCCTAAATTAGGGTTTGCGGCATATTACATGTGTCGCAAAACAGTCTCAACCATCCATCTTCGCAGGTATAGATGGAGGGCGTAGATGTAGATTCAAAGGGCCCAGAGCATGTCAACACAATCACCGTGGGACCGCCTACATACCTGACCAATCGGTCAGGACCAACCATGGTTGGTCATCCCAATTCGTGCGCCCGAACAGAGCATGACCCACGGCCGTGAAACCCAAAATTAGGGTTTTGAGCATCACGAGCGTCCATCTTCTCCGGCACGAATGGAGGGTCCCAGATTAGATTAAGAAGGTCCGGTCATACCAGCATGACCACCGTGGGCCCGTCTATCCCCTCACCTGATCGGCCAAGGCATATCATGCCTGGCTATCCCAAAACGCGCGTCCAAACTTGCGTGGTCACACTTCCCAAATTGCAAACCGATCTCGACCACTCAACTTCACCGGACGATTTGAGTGGCTTAGATCACGTTTTCATGGGACAGTCAGGTATAGGCGTGAACACCAGCCTACCACCTACACTCCAGAGCGATCGACCAAGACCGATCAAGAATTGGTTGTCTTGGAACGCACGCCTAAAGATGGCGTGATGTGCGGCTCTTTCGGCACTAGTTTTCTGTCACAAATTGATCTCGACCACTCAACTTCACCGGACGAATTGAGTGGCCCAGATCATACTTTCATGAGGTAATGGGGTATGGGCACCTGCACCGTCATGCCGTCTACACGCATGTACGATCGGCCTGGCCAAAATCGTCTCCCAAGCTTGGATTCGACCAAGCTGAAGAATGATGGTGCGCACCTCTTCAAAACCCTAATTCCATCAACGGTCGTGAGATGAGTGTCTCAAAGATCATCTCGTCCGTCCAACTTCACCGGCTTGGTTATACAACCATGGTCGGGAGTTAATTGGTCGGTGAGGCGTCATGGTAATCACCACCCATCACTCTACCACACCATGATGCAAGCACGCATAAAATACACATGATACTTCACAAGTATCAACTTCCTGAATAACGCAGTTATTCAATTTAGCATTACATGCTACCTTTTGTGGGTTCCACGATCCACACATTCTAGACATCAATCATGTCACAAACTGGGGGATACATACCGGGGTATTGGTCTGGCGGTTTACAGCGTGCAGCGTGCAACGCGCCATCACAGGAACATGTTAGGAAGTCATGGACGGTTAGAGATGACAGGAGAAGTGGGCAAGACTGGTCGTGTAACACCAACACACAACTCCACTACTCCATCACTCCACTTCCTCCACTTCCCACGAGAGACGTGAATAAGGCTCAAATGACTTGTATAAATAGGTTCTCCTCCCTATTTTCAAAACGGGAGAAAAAACAACACAAGTCCGGACGAGACGAAACCAAGTGTTAATAAAAAAACGTATTCAAACACCAAGAGCCCGCTTGCATCAATCGTAAGCTTTGCTACCTTTCTGTTACAAGTCATAAGCAAGCCAACACCTTCACAATCTCAACACCTTCTTCTCTTCCCTCCCTAAGATCAACCCCATCTCCTTCACTTTGTGACCGAAACAAGTCTGGAACGGCCATTTCTTGGTTTAGTCCGGACTTGCACAGATTGATTTCCGAATCTACAAGCACTCACCGCGCAGTGCATTTGTTTAGGGTTTAGATTCATTCCTCATCCACACACCCCAAATTACCAAATCCGTCAGGAATAGTTTTCACCCATAAACAAGAGGATGTTGGAGAGGGTGCTGGAGAAGCCGTTGGAGAGAACTATAGTGGAGGCGCGACTGACCTTGGCGTTGACTAGCTTTCCCATTTTGTTATTTCCTTTCGTAAAAGAACAACCTTTTTTTAGCTTGTAGATGTATTGATAATTCAGGGTTTTTTTTTTGTTCATGTAACCGGAGCTAGGGATTCACCAAGTAATATTCTTTCATTCTTCTTTGATAATTTCATATCTTCAATTGTATGAAAAAAATCTCCCGACTGAAAAAGAATCCAAAACCCCTTTGCGAAAAACAACTTCTTCCATTCTTCTGGAGCCATTCAACAAATGGGAATACACACACAAATAGTACGGATGGAAAGACGATACACCAATAGCGCTGGTCAGCATGTCACGTTCTCTCCCCCTAATAACATCTTCGCATGTCGGCGTCGACCATAATAACTCAAAACAGGGAAATAATAACAATGGTTAAAGATTTGACCGACCTGCTTCTTGATTTTCCCTTGCAAACTACACACTTTTGGGCGTCTGTCGCTTGATGATCTTCTTCCTTGCATAGTCCCCTCTTCAGTATTTTTTTTTTTGAATGATGTAAGATATCTCTTGTAGGGTTTGATTTTTTTCTGGATTCAAATTGATGGGTAATGACTTTATGAGGGCTTGGATTTACTTGTTAATTTTCCTTTGAGATGATTCAGGAAAATTTATTTTAAAAGAAACGATATTTTAATTGACCGATAATTTGAAATCCTAATTATGAATGCAAGCAGTGTAATCATTTTAGAGGAATTACAAATATTGCATGAGAAGGGAAATTGCTGAAGGAAACACTAATAGGAATTTTTTGAGGCAAGAGGCGGCGTGACACCTTAGGCTTTGAAGGGTTTGATCCACCGGGCGTGTATTACTATGCCTTCTAACTTGTCAGCATTGATAAGCTTGCAGTAGCCTCCCAAGATAACTTCTGCCACTAGGTATGATTCATCTGTAGAATCGGACGAAGGAGGCTGAGTGGTAACTTTCACTACCATATCTCCCACTTGAAACAGGTTTGGGCGTTGCGCTATTACCTTCCTAGATTCCTCATCTTTTGTCGTGACGGCTTCTAGATTCTTGACAAAATACTTGAAAGGACCAGCCTCCCATTCACATCCCCTAGTGACGGATGATTTGACAATTGGATTGAGTCCCCAAGCTTTGGTGGAAGGAGGAGTGACTGGTTGCAAAAAGGGTTGTTTAATAAGACTTACTTGTCTTTGGAACCTACGAAGATACGCCGTCGGTCTTTCCACAGGTAATTGTGTCACATTCGCGAGTTGTTGATATGGAAACAAATAGTCTTCAGGATTTGACGGCTTGTTGGAGACCCTTTCGGGTATAGACACTGGCAAAGGGCACACTCCTAGTTTCGCCTTGTTGTTGTGTATCCACGAGCGCCCCAGAACCATATAATAATTTGGGTATTCTTTAACCACATGAAATTTGGCGTGTGTTATAGCATCTCCCACATTGACTTCGAGGTTAATGTACCCGTAAGCATTTTTTGCTTCTCCTTCTGGGATTTTGATCACAATTGGAGAGTGAGTAGCCCCCTGCTTTGAAATCCCTGCGGCTCTCAGAGTCTTGACGGTAACAATGTTGAAGTCAGAGGCCGCGTCAATCAGTGTGCTATCGAACTCAGTATTCTTTAGGTATGCAGTGGTCAGCAGTCCCCAGTTGTATTTTCCAACAGCATTTCCCAAAAGAGATTGAGATATGGGAGTGGCTTCTTCGATTGAGAAAAGCCTCTTACCCGACAAAATGCGATTGAGGGCTGCAAATATGTCTTGATGCTGCACCTTGGAGAAATAGAGGATTTCACACACACGCTGCATCATGGACTGCACGGTTTTGAGAACAGAGTCCCCAGAAAGCATACAACTTCTGACTGGAAGAGGATCTCTGTGAACTCCCTCATTGCCTAGTTGAAGTTCTCCCGCGTCTACCTTTTCCTTGAAAATGTGCTTCAATTTATTGCATTCATTGGTCGGGTGATGGACAAACCTGTTGTAACGACAATATTTGGGATTTGCCATTTCCTCTTCAGTTGGCGGACGCCTGATAGGAGGTAGTTTCATAGCATTATCTTGAATCCATGCTTCCAAGAGTTCAATTACTTCATCGATTGGAAATGGGAAGTCTAGAGTGGCCCCTCCAGCTTCTTGTTGTTGCACAGGGGTTTTAGTCGCGGTCTTCCGAGGTGGAGCCGCCTGATGTGTCGATGCTGCACGTTTGGGTTGTTGCTCTGCCGCCGGAGATTTCCTTTTTCCTCCTCCACTCACTATGCTTACAGAGGGGCCAGTGTTATATTGTTTGTTGATGAGGCATATGTTTCCTCGAGTTTCGTGTGCATCTTCACTCCGGGCTGGTCTGGTCCTTTTTAATAGTGTCGGTGCCGTTGTAGCTAACCGCTTGGAAGCTTCATGGAGTTCAGAGAATGTCTGGAAGCATAAATTCTCCAGAAAAGCACGATAAATGGGAACCATGTCGTGAATGCACGAATCCACCAATTTTTGTTCATTCACGTTTGGGTCATGACAATCCAGTGCCTGAATTCTGAATCTCTTGACATAATCATTTGGATGTTCGTTGTTTCGTTGAAACATCCTTTATAAGTCTGAAAAGGTGATTTGCTCAGACACGAAGAAATACTTCTTGTAAAAAGCTGTAACCATGTCACACCAGTTGGATATGATGTTTGGTGCGATGTTGTTGTACCAGGTGTACGCCCTTCCGGTAAGTGATTTTGAAAATTCCATCAGACGGAGGACATGATTGTATTCATGTTCTCCCAAAGATTCCAGAAAACGAGAGACATGTTCACTCGCGTTATCAGTACCATCATAAAGGGAGAATTGATGAGAAGAATATCCCCTCGGGAGAGAAACTCTTTGCAGGTCATAAAGAGGAGGTTGATGCTGGTGCATGGCCACCGGGTTCTCTTTGTCTCAATTTCGGAGAAGTCGTTCCAAATCTTCACGCGTGATGAAATTGGATGGCTGATTCCTCTCAAATGGACGTTCAGGGGCAAAATGAGCCTATTCATCTACAAAGGCGCGTCCTGTTGAGGTACTGGCGCCAGGAGCATTAAAAGTACTCCTCATTGGCTCCATTTGGGGTTGGCGTGGTTCTTGTGGTAGCCGCTCCGTTAGTGTCTTGAGAAAGGTAAGTACCTCGTTTTGAGTTGAAGCCATATCCATCTGAGCCTTAGCAAGGACTTCTTGTCTTTCTATCAAATCAGCGATGGTAATAGGGGGTTGTCCTCCTATGGCTCCTCTAATCTCTCGTCCGGACGGGGGAGTGGCAGCAACTCTGGTAACAATCGGGGGCGTTACGCTCGAAGAAATATAGTGGGTGGCGGCAGCGGCTCTCGCTCTGGTGATTGGAGGTGTAACTCCTGAGGGAATTTTTCCTGCGCCGCCGGTGTTGGTGGTAGAGGATGCTGTGCCGCGGGCGTTGATCGTGCTGACAGGTGGTACGTTGACGTCGCCGAGAGGAATGTTGACACCAGGGACGTTTTTAGCGCCGGTAACATCAGGATTTTTTGCTGACCCAGATCTGAAATCTACCATCTAGAAATTTGGAGGATTGAAAATGAAATTGGAAATTGATATTACAACCGAGAGATTAATTTCCCACTGTGGTCGCCAGTTGTTTTGGGGTAAAAACTGTTTCTGCCGGTTTTGGTAAATTTGGGTGTGTTGCTGATGTAGTTGCAGGAAATCCCACACTACACCCCTCACTAGAATTTACTCAATTAATCCATTTGAAGAGGAATAACTATAGATTATATTGATTATTTTCTTGAAATGTTTACAGAGGAATGAAGAACAGAGCTAAAGAAATTACAATCACTCTTAATTTTCTCTCTCCTAATGACTTTCTTAACAATTCAAAAAGAACTCTCTT
>JAJJWW010019367.1:0-26757 GCA_023531295.1 Papaver armeniacum
GCAAAAATTTAATTTTATTATCTAAATCCTCCTTGCAATCCTTTCCCTTGGTATCATGTAGTTAATCATAACACCAAAAAATGCTCTGACATTGCAAATCAACTTGTTACTATCAACTCAGCTTAATCTTCAGAGGTGTTATCTGACAAAGGCAAAGCTGCAATTCAATATGTTGCGGATCCAAGATGTAATAAGAGACTTAGACTAAAATAAATTATTGTTGACTCAGGGGTTGTCATGATGCCACTTCAAATTAGAGATACCCATGAAACACATGTTTGCAACTTGGACACTGATGAGCATGTTCTTCTTTCCCCCTCAATTCTTATAAGTTACTTGTTATTCATTTGATACTTCTGTGTGATATTGTGTGTGTTTTAATTTTATTAGTGTTTGTTGCATCATCAGTTATGATTAGATTGTGTTCTAATTCTAGTTGCATAACTACTATGAAAATATTTGCATGGAATGTTCAAGGGATAGGAAATCCTTGGACCAAAAATCATTTGAAAAGTGAGATTGCTACCCACTCCCCATATATTATTTTTATTTCATAAACTAGGACTGGTGAAAGAAAATAAGAGTTATTCTACAGGATTTTGGTTATGCCTTGTATGGTGGGTTGGCTGTCATTTGGAAAAATGGTTTCCATATGGAAATCATTCAAACAGAGATGAAACTTATCTATTTTCTTTTAAAGACAAATGCTTCTATTGGGCTTTTGGTTCTATCTTGTATGTATGGTGCTATCCACGAACATGAAAAAAATCCTTCAATGGTCTGCTATGAAAAAATTATCTTCTCAGCATATATACCCTTGGTTGCTTATTGGAGACCTAATTACAACTTTGCATTCATCTGAAAAAGTAGGAGGCATAAATAATCATGATAAAAAGCATGCTTTAGTTGCCCAATGTATTCAGAATCTTGGTTTCACATATGTTGTTTGGTCAGGAGACCCGTATGCATGGTCTAATCATATATAAGAGGATTCGCTTGTTAGGGTTCGTCTAGATCATGCTCCATATATTACTTCTTGGCATTATAATTTACTTTTGGCTCAACTAATAATTTGCCGCATGTAGGTTTAGACCATGCTCTTGTGATTTTAACTACTGAGCCTAATGTAGAAGTAAAGATAGGCTCTTTCATATGTTTGAATACTGGTTATGACATAAGGAACGTAAGGCTATCATGTGGACCGCTTGGAAATAGACTGGCACGCAATCTCATGGGAATATTACTGCTAAACTTCTCACTACAACATGCTTTAACTGACCGGAGTAGACTATGAAAAGACGAGGGTACCCAAATATACCTCAATCTAAAACTTTTCCACCTATAAGTTCTTTCTCCGAAAGTGATTGTCTATGGACAGTCGAGACAATACAACTAATCGGTTCACACTTCATGCGATCGTCTATGGATACGAGATCGAGACAATACGACAACAAGATAACTTGTGTGATTGACTATGGACACAAGATCGGGACAATACAACAAAGAAGTATGTTTACTTGAGGTTCGGACCTAACCAAATACAATAGGATTGATATCAAGTAAATAGGAATTAACATTTGTGTATTTTACTTCTAATTATAATAAAACAATTATAATTGCGGAAATAAAAAGTAAAAGACACAACAAGATTTTGTTTACGAGGAAACCGCAAATGCAGAAAAATCCCGGGACCTTGTCCCGAATTGAATACTCTCAGGATTAAGCCGCTATACAAAATATAAACCAACTTCGTATAGTTGAGACCAAGCAACTAAACCTATAGTTCACCTAGTTCCGTCTGTATTCCTGCGCCTCCAACTTGCAAGAAGTCACGCACTTGGAAAAATTCCTTTAGTTCGTATTCCAAACAGTAAAGGAACAACAAATCTGTTCGGTAACAATTCTTTCAAACAAGTGATATGATTTTGAGAAAAGGCTCTTCCGTTTATCCCAATAAACTCCTTTGTCCGGTCCTTAGATCTATCTTTTCAACAACTACCAAAGTAATTGTTAAGACTATGCAGTCAATACTTTTAATTACAAAGAATCGTATTGATGCTGATCTACTCAACTAATCAATCATATCTATCACAAGGATAAACCGATTATAGTTGGATCCCCAGCCGATCAAGTTTTTGTGCACACCAAAGATTATGAACCCAAATCAGAAATCTTCTTCGTCTTCAAATCTTCTTAGATCTTCAATAAACACCTGCACACAATCAACTTGAATCTCTTGTGATCAATCACATACGTAACAAAGTCTGTTAACAATGGATTATCACAAGACGTCTATAGATCTATAAACTTGATCTAAAGATCCCCGTCAAAACTTCGATCTAGTTTGAGTGAATATTATATCAGAAGAGAAGATTCTCAAGCATAAACAAACTAGGTGCAATCAAAGTTCAACAACCGTTAGTCAATCAAATCAATCGAAAACTAATAATAAACTGGAATTATCTAGTTTCCCACCAACGGTACTCGTAGAGCTTCCCAATCCCAAAGAAGTCTTTAAAACGAGCGGTCGTAAGAGATTTCGCCTAATTAGGGTACTTTTCTCTCCGAATAGACGGCTCCACCAGTAACAACACAACTAGGTAGTTTTACTGGATCTGAGGATTAGTTTGCTTGAAATGCAAACTTCAATATTGATAGACCAAGGAATTTCCAAAACTGAAAATATTCTCAAGATATGCAATATATTTCCAAATTCGGTTTCCATAATTCCTGGAAAGGCTTTGTCCAAATATTGACCGAAATCTCAGTAGAAAATCTCCAATTAGTAAATGCACATTACCAATTTTTATTGGGATATTTAATGTTTGGTATCCAGCAAATTTCCAACACATTTATTTGGTACCCAACATTTAGAAAATTAAGGGTTGGTACCTGGATCCGTCAAAGACCGTCAAGTCAAGCAGTTGACTTAACCATACGTTAACTAAATAATTAGAATTAATAAAAATAATAAATATTTAACAACGTTCGTGTACGTTAGCACATGACGCTACTAATTTAATCCCATGGTCGAAAACCTCTAATCGAACGGCTAATTTGATGGTTTGTATATACACCTCCCTCACCGGGTTACATCTTACCACCGCGTTCTTCATCTTCTTCTTTCTCAATTCTCATATCAACCGCAATCATCAGACTTCACCTATTTTATCTCCATAGATAATCATCAACAACCGTTAAAACCCATTAATGGGGTCCGATTTCATTACCAATACATAGTTACATACAATATTTCTTTAATTTTTTGTTTTTCTTCTTCATCATCAAAATTCTATCATTCAGTAACATCACCACCACATCCAATCAATTTCACTAAAAATTCAATTTCACTTCCCCCAAATTTAGATACAACTTAAACCCTAGCTTTGAATTTTAAAATTTCAAGTTGTACATTAGATAAATCGAAATCCGATTCAAACCCAACTTTCCTTTTCAATCAGTTGACTAAAAACCTTAATTACCAAAGGTTAGCTTTATAGTTATGAAATTGCATCATCCGTATATATACTCGGATGAGGTGAAACAAATTCCCGCATCAATGAAGACAGACATCAACGTTTTGGGTTAGCTGCAAACATCAATACTTTGCGGAGGAAGTGGTGGATATTGTTGTTGCCGTTGTTAGCGAAGAAGAAATATGACCACGGAGGAGAAAAAGCTCTATTTCTAGATCTACTTTTTCCAAGGAAGAAGAAGACCAATAAAACCTATACCGACTTTAATTTTACCATATTGTGGCTGTTCGTATTCACGTGCGTCTAGATGCAACACGTATAATTATTCTCTAACGAAGTTTGCACACGAAATATAATTGTCATTAATATTGGGGCTAAAAAAATAATTATGTTTATTCGTAAGAGAGAACTGAAAAAGTTTGGTCGGCTAGTTTTGACTGACGGTCTTTAACGGATCCGTGTACCAACCCTTAATTTTTTAAATGTTGGGTACCAAAGCAATGTGTTGGACATTTGCCGGGTACCAAACATTAAATAGCCCATTTTTATTTTCTAAAGATATGCATTTAATTGGTGGAAATTAAAAGCATATAAAACTAAAAACCTTAATTAAAAGATTCTCAATTATTTCGATCTGGGATTCTCCTTTAGCTATTAAGGAATATCTTTGAACAATAAAAGATAAGCGTTATTGCACATGTTCAAGTATGTCGACATCTTTACTTTGTAGATCCTTTTTCATATCTACAATCTTGGAACCGATTTGCCACACTTCCAAACAAGTTTAAAATTGGTTCATCTGACTTCCAAGAACTATGTGATTGATTATCCTATCAAATCACCAATCATGGGTTTCACGGTTCTACCAAAACAAGTTTCGGTTGTACCTACTAGAATTAGTCAGCTAGTTACCAAAACTTGGTTGATTAGGTACTAGGATCGGTTCCCACATATATATGGTATCTAACTTGTATTTGTTGCACATGTTCATAGGATCGGTTCCCCAATTACTAAAAACTTGTTGCACCTCTTACAAGGATCGATTCCCCTTTTGTGATCGGTTGCACCTCTTACTAGGATCGGTTCCCCAATGTCTAGAGTTGGTCATACCAATTACAACAAATCGATCATACCATCTCAGGTGATTACTTAAGATCGGTTTCACTTATAAAAGTCATACCAATACAAAAGTCAGGCCCTGTGAATAGTTTTACCAAGATACATAAACAAGTTATGAGCGGTTATACTAAACACACATATTGGTAATCCAAAGATTTGCAATGAATAACAATACCAATAAGACTAGTGATTTCCCTTTCGATTCATAAAACAAGTTTATGAATTGTACTTCCTTTAAATGAATGTAAAACATTGTTTCCTAGGACGAAATCTTCACCCATACCCATATATAATCACAATAGCATTCATACGATTATGTCGATGTCTTATATACGAAGTTCAAAAGATAGACGTTATACTTCGTAATGTAATTTCTTAATACTATGTCTAACTAGAGTATAATCGTTCATTGCTTCGAATTTATGTTTTCAATATGCACGACTTGATAGATACGTTAGGGAATGAAACAGTTCAAGTCAAATATTACTAACCTCAAGTGGAAGGATGATGTCGTCGTTGTAGCTCCTTACTTCTTCACATTCTTCAAGTCTTCACGCAATACTTGTAATGTCTCATATCCTAATACTTTCAAGCTAACCTATACGAAGTTGACTCTAGTAAATAATCAAGCGACTCTTTAAATGATTTTTGGTTCACTAAAATATTACCACCAAACTTGACATACCAGCGCTTGGTGGGTTCAACCGAGCAATGCTCTAATAATCTCCCCCTTTGTCAATTTTAGTGAAAAAACTCTTACATCACATGGATAAACAAATTACAAGAATTCATTGCACATACGCTTGATTCCCAAATTCAACAGCACAATAACCTGTATACATTAAATCCATAAATGTCGATGTTGACATTATAATAACAAATGTAAAACTTCCCCTAAAGGTAAGATAGGTAGATTTTCAATTCGCACGTCTTTGTTATTCCCTTTGTAGTCCACATAACTACAAGTATGAATATGATATGCTACTCCCCCTTAGTCTATGCTTTACTCTTTCGTTAGATATAACGTTTAAGCACCAATGTCCTTTCCTTAGTGATACCAAATCACTTGTTTACTCCATATATTTCTCCCCCTTTTTTCACAAAATGACAAAGGTGCGACCAAATCACTTGTTTACTCCATATATTTCTCCCCTTATTTCTAGTCCACATCCCGATAATTTTAATGATTACTCACCCATTCAAAAGGATATGGATTTGACTAGAGATACCACCGTTTTAGACGATGTAGTTCATGATCCTTTAGCATGCAGTGTGTTGGAATACATTATTTGATGTGCCTATCAGTGAATCGGAGGAAGTAATTATGATTAACACCTTAGTTAATGAGCCTTACTAGAAACTTTCGTTGATAATCCTTATATGATTGTGATGATGGTTTAGGGAAAGAGTTTACCACGAGAATACTTGTTTTAGAGTCTAGCGATTTAGAAACACTAGTCTTAGAAGACGATAAACTCGTAGAGATGAGTAAGGATGCATTACCTGATAATAACTTAGAAGAATCAATTGACCATTTTCGGGATTATGATGTTCTAGAAATTAGGGAAATTGTGACTAGTCTATCTCGTACACCTTTGAAAACTTTAAGTTTGGGGGTGATTGTCACTCTCCTAGTGCCTTACCTTTAACTCTCGAAAGTCCCCTCACTTAGGAATGACATCCGTGCCTCAACCATTTTACAAGATTATCTTCATACAATTTTTCTTGAACCTAGTTTTGTTCATAGAAGTTCGGTTGAAAGAAACCCATCCTCACGGTTGATGTGGTTAACCAGGGCTATGATACCAAGGTTGAATTTGTTTTCCCACCGAAACTTTTCTTCCAATTGTGGGAACTTATGAATTTCAGATGTGTCAGTTAATAAGTTTTGAGACTAAACCTAATTACTTTAGGAGATTAGGGTCGACATATTTTCTTAAGAATGACCACTACTGTGGTCAACTGTGTGAGTCAAATCTGATTGACTTAGAGGATCCCCAATTATTCAGGTTATTGTTATGTGCTTCTAAGTTCTTAGTTAAGTATTTACATACTCTTCAACCTGACCTTCAGGATCTTACCTTTGAGGAAATTCTTCCTTTGAAAATATTTTATCTAGACCCTTTTATAGAGCCTGAACCTGAGCCACAACTAGATATAGTTGTCTTAAACATAAAGTTAAATAAGGGTATGTTCGGTATCTTCTTGATCAATTGCGGTTTCCTCTTCTTGTGGTTGTCACTTTTTGCTCAGGATAATCACTGCTATTATTGCCAGTTCTTGCTATATGATTTTACGAGGTGGATAATCCTTTCCAATGTCTGGCTGAAGACTTTAAACTTAGCACTTCTTGGGAGGTAACCCATGCTCTTGCAACACGGTAATATCTTTCCTTAACTATTTTCTTCAAGTGGTAACAGTTTCTCCTTGTTCATGCTTTTAATTTCATCTTTAGAACATTGAGGATTATGTTAGATTTAAGTTGGGGGTATGGGAGAAACTTTTTAGTTGCAGTACAAATAAATAAACTCCAGAGACTAGAAATTTATGCTTATTAAGGTTGGCACTAACCAATCTAAGTGGATGGGAACATCTTGGTTGTAGGAGTTGAGGAACCAATTTGATTAGATGGAAACATCTATATTGTCTATTCATAAAAGCACAGAGCTCAGGTGTTAGAAAAAAAACATTATAGTTTCGCCATATCTCGTTGAATCCTTTTTACCTTCTGTTTTTATTTTTCTTTATTATAAGTGATTTGGTGGGGCACACGATTCAAGTTGTTACCATTGCGAGGGTGAAATAGAGTGATTGATATACCAAAAAAAAAAAAAAAAAAAATTGAGACCAGACCATCAGACCAACCGGAATAAATTCAATAAAGTCGACCACTGATTCCCTTGTATATGCTAGTTGTGTTGACCTAGAGTTAGGATTATCACCCGCTGGTTCCCTTGTATTTGCCAATTGTGTTGAAATTAGTCAGACCGGTATATCATTCCATTAGTTTAGGTTCATCCTAGTAGTGGCCTTCGACAGAGATATGGGAAACACCGTTCACCTTAGTCAACATCAAACCATCTACGTTTTTCTACATCCATCTTCTTAATCTTTCCATGTGATTGGTTGACTCCGGTTATGATGTCCAGAAACTATCTGAGTAGAGCTCTGTCACTTATATATGAATTTTAGTATGCTTGAGTGCAAACTCATGTACAAAAATTGAAATTTCGCATCAGGGTACTTCATCTTATAGTCAATGATTGTATTCCAACCAAGGAGATTCTTTAGTGTCTTTCAAGGTTCTGCGTAGATAGCTAGGATATGGACTAAAGGTTTTGTGGGTACACCTCTGGTAAACCCTCCTGAGACTATAACTCGGCCACTAGGGCCACCTAGGGGTTCAAAGGCTTGTTGCACATGCTAAGTGCAATCGCGATGCCTGCGACAGTGAGTTAGGATTTTATTTTATTTTCTAGATTAGATTTGCTCGAGGACTAGAAAATAATAAGTTTTGGGGTATTTGATAGATACATTTTTGTGTCTAATTTGATCTCAATACTATATATTGTTGGCGCTCGATTTTGTACTAATTTTGATGTTTTATGTGTTTGTAGGCATTTTTGGGAAATAAACATTTTGGGAAAATTCGGCTCGAAAAGTTGTTAAACGCACCCGGAGGATAACCACTAAACGGAACCTTGCTTTGGATAAGGGGCACCACAATTTATAAGGAGCACCTCAGTTGGACACCTGATATTCGTACCCCAGCTGTTGGATAAGGGGAAACCTTTTCTTCTTCATTTGAATTCGTTTTTTGCGGGAAATTGGTTCTTGAAAACCCGAGAGTTTGCACTGAAGATTTCGACGAGTTTCAAGGAGATTAAATAGCTGGAGTTGGCATCAAGTATCCTGTTTTGACTAAACAGTACATTAATGTTGTCGAATCGACTAACTTTGGCTACAATCACGCGTGGGAGAAAACAGGAGTACGTGTATAGGAGGATTTTCTTCATTAAAGTCGAGAAGACTTGGGGAGATTTTTCTCGTTCAATTAGTCGAGACCAGCACATTTGATCGAAAGAGATGGTAAGAGCTTTAATTTTGAGAAAATAGAAGTGTGGTGTGATTTGGAAGAAAACAGGGCACGTTTGTTCTTGGAGATATTCTCGGGATTTTCACTTCATCTTTTGAAGGTTTGCATGAGTTTGAAGCGTGTTAAACTTCTTATGGAGCGTGTTTGAGGCTGTTGTGTGTGTGCATAGTACATGCAGCCGCGTTAAGAAGTTGATTCAGGAAATTATTCCCGGTGTCGCATATGAATTATTACAAATATTTGACGAGTTATTATGGTAGATTCTTGGTGCAGTTGGGTATATAAAGAGTGTTCCGGACTCATATGGAGGGATGGAGAGATTCGGAGACGTTCAGACACTACAAAGCCGGAGAAATTGGAGTTACAGAGAACTGCCATTGCAGCTCCTGTGAAGAACACGAAGAACATTAGACAAGTAGGGGACAGTCGTAGTGGCGGTGCCAACGACGCTTCTAATTTATCGTTCTCTGTAACAGTTAGTTTTGTAACAAATATAAGTGTTACAAACCCGGTTTAATTATTTTTCTCCCTTTTCATTATTGTGAACACCTTTTTGAGCAATGGAAAATTCCCTTGAGTGTGTTTTCACCATGCCGAGCTAGAACACATCACTGGGACAACGGAGGAAGCAACTTTTCATGATTTTGGTAAATGAGTTAATTCTTTATATGACTTTTTGCATAGATTTAATTGCTTTATGATTTCTATTAATTATTTGTTATTTTGTGTGATGTCGCATGCTTAGTTTTAATTACTTTTGACGCGTCATGATCACAACTTACAACTAATGTTTTATGAAATTTATTTTTGACAAAGAATTAGAGTCACAACTTCATTTGTTTGAGTTATATTGTCTAGAGTTAATGACTGAACCACAAGAATATGAAAAGTAGTGAGATCCCGCGTCCTAGTGTCTCTTCATCCTGTGACCTTATTTTGTATATTTTCCTTTGTTTTTAGTATTTTGTATATTTAAGCCTAAATCAATCTCAACAAGGTTTGAGTGAACGACAACCTATTTACCACTATCTAAAATTCGATCAAACTATAGATAGGAAATCTCGTGTAAATAGTGTCTGGGATAACCCCCACCCCGTGTGTATTGTATCCAAACTGTTCTTTGTACAATAACTTTGTATATTTTTTTTGTTGGTTTTATAAATAGTCTTTGCCTTGCAAAGAAAATCAAACCAAAGGGTTTTTATTTTTTCTTAAAAGAAAAAGTTATTTAAAACTGAATGAGAGACTAGTTTTTGATTCATTACTTTTTTTTAATCTCATAAAATTTCTTTCATAATAAAATAAAGATTACATGGACCTTAAGAACATCAAGATCAAAGATCGAAACACAATTAAAAGATACTAGTAAAGAGTAATTCGTGAAGAGAAATAACGAACTACCGATAAGAGTACCAAGCAATTCGAGGATTGAAAGAATGGTTTTGGGATTATAATCCAACCATTTTGATTAGGTTTTTTCTTCTTGAAAAAGAGATCTTCTCATAAGAATATGAGAGCAATATGCCCAACGTCTTGAATCTTGATCACCGTACTTGAACTTCCACCCAAAATCTCCATTGAAGTCACAAATATTTCCCACCATAAGAGCATCTCTAGTGCTAGGGATTAAGGTCATCCTATAAAAAAGTCTAAATAATATTATTTTCTATAGGGGTCATTACTACATGACGAAAAAAATAAATTAAGACAATTTTTTTTACCTAATATTCATCTCCAATTCCTAAAGTTTTATTTAATAAACTTTATTTAAATTTAAAAACAAAATTATAATGTGGACTTAAGACCTAAGCTCATAGAGAAAGTCTAGATTAAACTTTATAATTCTCCAATTTTTAGGCCTATTCATATGCATATGCCAAACACTGATTTTTGACATATATGCACCCACTATGGGTATGCCAAACTGCCAAACTCATATGCATATATGCCAGGAATAACATATAGGCAAACACGACAGAGTTTCCAGCGAGCGATAGAGTGTCCATCGCTCGATGGTCAAGTCAGCGCTCGCTGGTCATTCCAGCGCTAGCGTTAGTCAAGCTGTCGCTCGCTGGTCTGATCAACGCTTATCAGATCTTCATCCAACGACTACCATTTTTCCCCTCTATAAATACCTAACTTCTACCTATTCCAATCCAACTTCAAATTCATTTCAACATGCCAAGTGAAAATGCGGGGGTCTAACAACCACACCCAACAATTCGTTTGGCAATCTTAGTGGACTTACTCCAATACACTCTCTAGAGAATCAACTAGACAGAACGAGACTCAATCTAGAGTAAATTATATCAAAGAGTTTTAATATCTATGTTTCACAATGTAATCGGCAAAACAAACAGATAGAAATCCATGAGCCCGATTATCATGTTAAACAACTTGAACAGTACCAAAGACCAATGTTCAAGTGTCAATCAATGTAAATCAACAACCGTGAGGTTGGATATTCTAATTGATTGATCTTAACGCAAAACCTGTGAATTTCAATTATATAACAAAATATAATGCGGAAAAGAAATAATACAGACACTATAATTATGTTAATGAGGAAACCGCAAATGCATAAAAACCCCAGGACCTAGTCCAGATTGAACACCACACTGTATTAAGTCGTTACAGACACTAGCCTACTACCAATTAACTTCGAACTGGACTGTAGTTGAACCCTAATAAATCTCACACTGATTCAAGGTACAGTTGCGCTCCTTACGCTCCCGATCCCGCCAGGATACTACGCACTTGATTCCCTTAATTAGTTGATCTCACCCACAACCAAGAGTTGCTACGACCCAAAGTCGAAGATTTGATAGACAAATCTGTCTCACACGAGAAAAGTCTATAGGATTGAATAAATCGTGTCTCCGCGAAATACCCAAGAGTTTGTGTTCCGTCTTTTGATAAATCAAGGTGAATAGGAACCAATCGATAACCCGAGCTTATATTCCCGAAGAACAACCTAGAATTATCAATCACCTCACAATAATCTTAATCGTCTAGCGAAAGAAGATATTGTAAAATCGCAAACGATGAGACGAAGTTGTTTGTGATTACTTTCTATCTTGCCTATCAGAGATATAAAATCTCGAGCCAATTATTTCAATTGTACTCAACACGATAGAAACAGCAAGATCAGATCACGCAACTATAAAGATAATAGTTGGGTCTGGCTTCACAATCCCAATGAAGTCTTCAAGTCGTTAACCTACGGGGGTCTCGAGAAGAAATCTAAGGTTAAAGGAGAATCGACTCTAGTTATGCAACTAGTAACACACATGAGGTGTGGGGATTAGGTTTCCCGGTTGCTAGAGTTCTCCTTTATATAGTTTTCAAATCGGGTTTGCAATCAAGTTACCTTGGTAACAAAGCATTCAATATTCACCGTTAGATGAAAGCTCGATTCAACCAAGCTAATATCTTTCAAACTGTTAGATCGAACTTAACTTGTTACACACAAATGAAATGTACCCTCATTTAGGTTTTATGGAATCAGTACCTAAACGTGTACACCATGTTGGTTCACAAATAGTTAACCGAGGTTAGACATATGATTACTCTCATATCAACGTTATTCATCTTAACCATAACTAGTTCAAATGACTCAGATGAAACTAGTTAAAGAGTTGTTCAATTGTTATATTCTCATAGAATTATACAAGAACACAATTGAAGAAAAATCGGTTTAATTCACTCGAATCAGTACATGAACATTATTGCCACGGTTTGCAAAGATTTCATTCCTTATTGATAAATGTTTAGGTCACGTACAAGCGATTTTAGAAAAGTAACACACTTAAGTATGCGTACGGGTATGCGTACTTAAGTAAACGGATGAGTTTGTTTTAGTTTTCAAACTCAGCAGAAATTCACGAACGTGAACTTTTTGCCAGTATGCGTATGGTTACGCGTACTTACCTAGTCTCCTACAACCTTTTTGTATACACACAAATATGCATACTTTAGGTTTCCGGTTTTGGACTTATACACTAATGTGAGAACACACTATACTTATATCCAAATATGGTTACAAATTTCTAAACTCTTTATTTCAATCATTGAAACATTCTTCTATAATGATAATAGCCGTTTTCACACACTATTAGCATCAAAGCAATTTTCAAGATATTGAAATAATCATTATCGAAACATTCCAAGCCTACATCAAATGATTGTATCACACAAACCATGTAAGATGTTACTCGGAAATTTTCTCATGATATAAGATGAACTTGGTCGAAGCGAAAGCTTACAAACACATATTTCGAGAAATATGTAAGCGAGATATACTTAGCTCGAAATCTCAAATGTGTATAGAGAAAACTATATCGTAACATGACTTATGTCTCAATATAGGAGATAGTAGAAATATACCTTCCAATTGATAGATGAGTTCAAGTCTCCACATACCTTTTGTGTCAAAGTTCCACAAGCTCCCCTTAGTAGTTCTTCGTCTTCAAATGATGATCGCTGAGAAAACTAAGATCAACTACACAAACTACGTCCTAGTCCGAGACATCTATAAATAGACTATAAATCAAGACTTATAGTTTTGATCACTAACATTGACAAACATGCTTGAGATAGCAACGCATGCGAGTTCGACCGAGCAGTGCTCTAACAATCTCCCCCTTTGTCAATTTTAGTGACAAAACTATCAAACATATGGATTACAAAATAGATAAAAATTGTAGCTTCTCATCCACATGTTTGATCT
Organism: Papaver armeniacum; assembly: GCA_023531295.1. Lineage (NCBI taxonomy): Eukaryota > Viridiplantae > Streptophyta > Magnoliopsida > Ranunculales > Papaveraceae > Papaver > Papaver armeniacum. The sequence continues at coordinate 13,421 of JAJJWW010019367.1, forward strand.
CCTTGGCATCTTCAACACAAATCGAAATCTTCGTCACTTGCAAGTACTCCATGATCCTAAAGGTTGTAAGTTCAGCATCATAGTTGTTGAATATCCATAGCGATAATAATGAGAAAACAAAATGCTCTCAATCATTGTTATACAATGTCATAGTATTATTACACATCATCAAATTTCAATTGTATCACAACTTTGACAACGATACTATGGTGATATGTATCACTCCCCCTTAGTCAATACTTCATCTCAACATGAAAACCACTCCCCCTTACATAATGATCCGTAAACCATATGTATTTGTAGTATCACACTACACATTAATTCTCCCCCTTTTTGTCAATATAAATTGGCAAAGGTACGAAAACTAGTGGGATCCTCATGAAATTTTCACAGAGATACTTCATGACCAAAAGAGAATACCATATCAACTTATTTATATGCCATCATAAAGCCGAAGCTAAATGCATTCATCAAGGAGTTTATAAAGATACAAGATAACCCTTTTAATATTCCACAGCCGCACTCCCCACAAAGATTTGGCAATTAAGCACAAGTTCAAAAAGAACTCTCCCCATAAAATGTCATTCCCGAAAGAACAACAAAGGCGACCTTGCTTTTAACAAGAAAAGAAGGATTTTCACAAGAGAACCCATGATTAATTCAATCAAATACACAACTAAATTAACCATAAGAAAGTGATCAATTCAATTGGTCATGCTCGTCATAAGAGAACTTACGGAGCTACAACTAAATTAATCATAAGAAAATGATCAACTCAATTGGTCATGCTCAAACATAAGAAAACTTACGGAGCAACACATTATATGCACAAAAATGTGGATCGTAGATCGCCCAATATTGCAGAATAAACAAGGATTCATTCTATTTTCTAGCACTATTTGCACAATGACATATAATAGACTTAATCCCTGTAAAAAAAAAGCTTTATCCTTTCTTCCATCAACACAATGACATAAAAGGCTTTAACTTTTGTAATGTCAAAAGTTCGTTCCATCTTCTATCAATACTTTCATATCGACATAATAGAAATAACTTTTGAACAAGTATGGGATAGTCACAGGTTCACGGACGTAAACCACATATCCCATAACAATTTGCAATATATAAAATCATAAAGATTAAAATTGCAAAAATCATCTTCCAAATAACTTAGAATTTAAATAAATAAATCTAAAAACATTGAAGATGAAAATCGTTGGACATAGCTATGTGTAATCACAATAATGGCTATTCCAAACCCTAGTTATTCTTCTAAAAACACAAAAAATAAATTCTCTAAAATAAGATTTACTAGACATAATCAAAGTTCTTTGAGAACCCCATACCTTTCAATGAATCCATCATAGAAGGTATCACTGATTTCATTTACTCTCTTGATTGAGACACTCTATGTTCATGAGTTAGAACACAAACTTTTCGATCAACAACCCGAGCAAGTTGTTTAGCTTTGACACAGTCCATGATGAGATTTTTCTGATTCCGTATCAGAATATTTTGATTTGCAAGGATTTTGGCACGACCATCTAAGAGTTGGTTTATTTGCAGTTGGAGATTTGCAAACTCGACCTTTGAATCATTTCGAAGCGAGATAAATCCTTGACAGAATCATCAACCCAGGAGTTGTGGTCCTTTCTTGCAAGCATCTTCTTTAGAACCCGGCTCTTGAATTGACTCCCGTCCTTGAGTTTCTTCCTCCATATCAAGATGCACAATCTCTTGAGATTTTGCAGATTTCTCCATATAATTTTTGTTATGGATGGATTAATACAATATAAGATGTATATGTATTAAGAGAAGAATATGAACTCACAGGATTAGGACACGGACGTTCACGGACCGTTCTCAAGAGCAAGACGGATTTAAGAAAAATCCAAAAAAAAAAAAAACAAAGATTGTCCATATTGCTCAATAATTCTTAAAATTAGAGCATGAATCATGAAGCAGGATTGCATACCCATAATGATTGGCAATAGCACACAGAAATGTACAACAAATCTTGAGACTCCATAGTTATCATCCTTGCACCTCTCAAGATAGATTCAAGGATGAGGTTACCTAGAGTTAGGTAAAGGAGTGAGAAGTGATCTCACTATCAACCATGGGAGAAGAGTTGTACAAGTTATTTGACCGTTTTGCTTGTATATTCCCTTCTTTCCATTGATTATAACGTATTCCGCAGGAATTTGTCATAAACCCTTTTAAAAGTCCATCGAAGGATTTTTCTGAGGACTGAGTATATGACCTCTAGAAATTGGTTCCAGAAAAGGGAATTTGAAGGATTTCCATTTTCTTTATCTAGAATTTCCATACTTGTTCTTATAAGCACAGGGAAGTTCTTCATTAGTGGCACAAGAGTTTACACCATAACGAGGAACATGCAACCTGTGATGATTTCTTGAAAAGAGATCATTTTTATAAGATTTCTGGTTTTCTGTCGGCAAGAGATTCACTGTAGATGTCGTCAGACGATTTGCTCCATTGACAGTGGAAAGAAGCAAATTATGGAGAATAGAAATTTATTTCCTCCTGGAAAAGCAATTAAGAGCATAGTGATTCTTTTTCCCACAGAAGGAACAACATCTTGGATTTGAAACACGATATCCTTGACCCAACACTTCTTACTGTACCTGCAAATTTTACAAGTGCTTCACTATAGGTAATTCCTTGGAGGAATTTTTATTTACGCTAGGTAAAACCTTGTGAGTATTAGGAGAAGGTGTAGAAGATGACCTAATCATCAAGACAGAGTTTTCCCTTTTCAACATGTTACACTGTTCTCGGGAAAGTTGAAGAAATGCAGCAAGTTTCTCCTTTTCAACACGATAGCTGTCTATTTCTGATGAATGAGCCTTGACTAAAAGCTTTTCTCTAATTGAGTCTTCTCTAACAGTATTTTCAAGAGAACTAATCTTTTCACGCTGTAGAGTCATTTCTTGAACCAACAGTTCGATGTTGTTAGAGAGAGATTCAATGAAGATGTGATGGACCGGAAAATTACGCCTTTGGCGCATGTTACACTGTTCTCGGGAAAGTTGAAGAGATGCAGCAAGTTTATCATTTTCAACACGATAGCTGTCTATTTCTGATGAATGAGCCTTGACTAAACACTTTTCTCTAATTGAGTATTATCTAACAGTATTTTCAAGAGAACTAATCTTTTCACGCTGTAGAGTCGTTTCTTGAACCAACAGTTCGATGTTGTTAGAGAGAGATTCAATAAAGATGTGACGGACCGAAAAATTACGCCTTTGGCGCATTGCCCCGCATGCCGTAACTCCCCCGATGCGCCATGATGAAGCTACGATCCGGGCCTTAGGGCTAGGCAAATGCACGTCCATTTGCCCTTGCAAGCATGCTTGTGGAGTATGACGCAGCTAACTTAGCTTCCACACCGTTCCAACTTACCCTTGTCCCGTAAAAGGCTTTAAGGCCATAAGGCCAATGCCAATGCATTTTTCATGCATCTCTGGCTTTGCCTTTACGTAGGGAATTCATCACTGAATTTCCTAACTAGCTGAGCAACCGTCATATTGTCGTGTCTTGTCCAGGCATAAGCCTTGGACTATGGCGTAGGCCGCACCAAGCCCTTGCCATTTCCTACGTTACCTCGCTTACCAACTCTTTATAACTTGATAGGAATTATGAGCATCCACTTACTGGCATGCAACTAAGCCTCATCAAGTATGGCCACAATCATCTCTTGCGTCGAGCTCCGAGAGCTCGATGATATGAGGGGCTAACGTGGCCGGACCGTCAATGCCGCAAATCATTGCGGCTTCCTACGTACCATAACTACTCTAAATGGATCAATCACTGACATGTAGTTCATCCACGAAGGGACAAGCAACTTCTTCCAACTCGTTTGCTAGGACGTGGCCAAGCAATAATGGAAATGGCCTAGTCGTATAGGTAGTTCGGTTTGAAATGCATCCAAGTGATGCATGTTTGGTCCATAATATGGCATAACGATGCCTAAGCATCAAATGCCTTCTTCGCGAGGCTATGCAACTATAAATAAGCCTTAGGCATCATTTATATTCTTAGGCTAAGCTATGAAACTTACTTGGTGCATAGTCCTCATATGCACCATCAACCAACAACCCCTCCCTATATATGTAAAAATGACATTTTTACAACTTAAATTGGGGGACCAAAAATCATTCATCAACTCCCCAAGCCATGATGGCTGCACCTTACCATCCTGGCCAACTGCGATGTACGGCCGTAATGGATGTATATTCAGTTATGGCTCACATTCCAGTTTCAATGTCTGGCCATGACGTCTGAACATTTACTAAGCCAGGTCCCGTGAAGGGCCGTGATGGCTGTACTTCCGTCTTTGGCCCATAGGCCACTCCAATGTCCAGCCGTGATGGCTGTACATTTCTAAGGCTATCTCACTTAGTGCATGGTCTGTATATGCACCTTCAAACAAGTACCCCTCCTTATATATGTTAACTTAACATTTTTACAACTTTGATTAGGGGAGGAAAAATCATTCATCAACTCCCCACTTTTACTATTCATGGCTGTTGCCATATACCTGGCCATGTTGGCTGTCCACTACCAACCCGATGTCCAGTCATGTTGGCAATCCAATGCCAACCCGATGTCCAGCCATGTTGGTCAGCAAATTACCAGCGCGATGTCCAGCCATGTTGGTTGTCCACTTGCCAACCCTATGTGCAGCCATGTTGGCAGTCGGTTCCAACCCGATGTGCAGCCATGTTGGCTGTCCGCTGCCAACTCGATGTGCAGCCATGTTGGCTGTCCGGTTCCAACCTGATGTGCAGCCATGTTGGCTGAACATTGTGAACACATTGGACAAGGGCCAATGTTCGTTTTCCTACGCAACGAAAGCTTTGGATGAAACTTCATCTCAAGGCCATGGTGCATCCTTTAGCATGCGCCATGCTAAAAACACAGGGTGTTACACTCTTCACCCCTTTAAAGAATTTCGTCCCTGAAATTCAAAACAAAAACTATTGTGGACAATCTCCTCGGTTTGGATTTCCCGAGCAAATGTCCCATACCGATTCTCAAAAATCACGGGTTTCTTCAAGTTGTCATGAACAACAATTTAGACCTTCGAGCACATGTCCCATACCACCTGCCCAGGAAGCCAAAAAGTGTCCACAACAAAACCAAAAATCGCAATTGGCCAGTGCCAAGAGGATATCTCGACAAGGTATCCTAGATAGCATCCCATACTACCACACGGGAATCCCTAAGGTTCACAAGTTGAAAGATGTCATCGAAATGACAAGGCAAAACTCAACGCAACACTGTGAGGACCAATCTCTAATGCCAGTGCAGTTGGATGCAAGCAACCATCCCTGACGGATTTACCGGGTTGCCACTCATAAGTGGGATGCTAACCGGGCTTGACAACGCACACCCATGTCCAGTGCCAACGTGTGTGGATGATCAGTCCCATTGTCTACCCACCGTCTCATACGGTCTTCCTGATGCTCGTAAGCGGGGTGCCACAGAGGTCCAGCAAACTCACGGTACTTATACAAGCTCAACTCGATTTGCAAAGTAACGGCCCATGATTACAAACTATTTCCGCGAGAAGTTGGCCTACTCTCCAACTTTAAGTTTTCCATTAAGGAAAATACTTGTGTACAAGTCCACTCCGCACGAGCCCAAGAGTTATCTCGGAACTTGCTCACGATACCAACTGTGACGGACCGGAAAAATTACGCCTTTGGCGCATTGCCCCGTAGTCGTAACTCCCGATGCGCCATGATGAAGCTACGATCCGGGCCTTAGGGCTAGGCAAATGCACGTCTATTTTCCCTTGCAAGCATGCTCGTGGAGAATGACGCGCTAACTTAGCTTCCACACCGTTCCAACTTACCCTTGTCCCGCAAAAGGGTTTAAGGCCATAAGGCCAATGCCAATGCATTTTTCATGTATCTACGGCTTTGCCTTTACGTAGGGAATTCATCAGGTTTCCTAGCTAGATGAGCAACCGTCATATTGCCGTGTCTTGTCCGAGGCATAAGCCTTGGACTTTGGCGAGGCCGCACCAAGCCCTTGCCATTTCCTACGTTACCTCGCTTACCAACTCTTTATAGCTTGATAGGAAGTATGAGCATCCACTTGCGGCATGCAACTAAGACTCATCAAGTCTAGCCACAATCATCTCTTGTGTCGAACTACTGAGATTAGATGATATGAGGGGCCAACGTGCTGGACCGGCAATGCTGCAACTCATTGCGGCTGCCTACGTACCCTTACCTACTCTAAAGGGATCAATCACAGACCGTAGTTCATCCACGAAGGGACAAGCAACTTATTCCAACTCGTTTTCTAGGCCGTAGCCAAGCAATAATGGAAATGACCTAGTCCGTATAGGCAGTTCCGTCAAGCAATATGGCATAATGATGCCTAAGCATCAAATGCCCTCTTCGCGAGGCTACGCAACTATAAATGAGCCTTAGGCATCATTTATATTCTTCAGGCTAAGCTATGAAGCTTACTTGGTGCATAGTCCGCATATGCACCATCAACCAACTACCCTCCCTATATATGTAAAAATGACATTTACTGACTTAAATCGGGGGACCAAAAAATCATTTATCAACTTCCCAGGCCATGATGGTCGCACCTTACCATTCGGCCAACCGAGATGTACGGCCGTAATGGCTGTATATTCAGTTTCAATGTCCGGCCATGACGGATGAACATTTACTGAGCCAGGTCCCGTGAAGGGCCGTGATGGCTGTACTTCCGTCTTTGGCCCATAGGCCACTCCAATGTCCGGTAAGTGATGGCCGTACATTTTTTAAGGCTATCTCACTTAGTGCATGGTCCGTATATGCACCTTCAACCAAGTACCCCTTCCTATATATGTTATCTTAACATTTTTAAAACTTTGATTAGGGGAGGAAAAATCATTCATCAACTCCCCACTTTTACTATTCATGGTTGTTGCCATATACCCACCATGTTGGCTGTCCCACTTTGCTAACCCGATGTCCGACCATGTTGGTTGTCCGCCGCCAACCCGATGTCCCGGACTTGTTGGTTATAAATTACCAGCCCGATGTCCAGCCATGTTGGCTGTCCACTCACAACCCGATGTGCAGCCATGTTGTTGTCCGGTTCCAACCCGATGTGCGGCCATGTTGGCTGTCCACTTTGCCAACTCGATGTGCAGCCATGTTGGCTGTCCGGTTCAATACGATGTGCAGCCATGTTGGATGAACATTGTGAACATATTGGACAAGGGCCAATGTTCATTTTTCTACGCAAATGCGAAGCTTTGGATGAAACTTCATCTCGGGCCATGGAGCATCCTTTAGCATGCGCCATGCTAAAAACACGGGGTGTTACAGAAGATGTAGAGTTCACGTTCCCTTTCAATATATTTCTCAAATTCATCAATAAGCTGAGCATTCTTTTCTTCAATAATCTTAATTTTAGAGGCTTGAAGGTCAGCACAATTTTTTGATGATCTGGTGAGTTCCATTTCAGATTCTGACACGGGTGATGAGTGCCAAATAGTGCATATTTATACACCTTTTTATTGGCATTTTACTCATCTTTTGTGCTCAAGAATCGATATTATCCCGCATTCTCGTGTTTTCTTTGTTTTCAAGAATAAATATTTGTATTAATTAATTTTGTATTTTTAGGTACTAAATAAAGTTCGGGAGAATCGAGGAGCCAAAAAGAGCGAAGAATTGGAGTCGAGCATCTATGGAGCAGAAAGCCAAAGCCCGCGCGCAACAGTTGCAACCCAACAAGTAGCAACTCATCTACAAGACATGGGCTTGAGCTGGAGCAACCCGCGACCCGGATCCGAGCCCGTCCACTCCAAACCGTCGAGATCTCGCCTGGCTACATCCAACGGTCGCTGCCCTCACTATACATCATTTCTTGATGCTCCGTGCAACACGAGATCGCTCCAAAACCGGCTACCAACCTCGACCGTTGGATCTCTTCCGCAAGATCCTACGCCTCGCTAGACCCTTCTCATCGAACACCGATGTACTGCTCAACACCATAGCCCCTATATAATCCCTAAAGCCTAACCCTAAATCTAATTTTCTTTTCTCCTCTCTTCCTCACACCCGACAGAGCTCGCTCCGCATCTCTACTCCCCCCTGCAACAACTCCACCCCCATTCCCTCACCTTCGCCATCACCACCTCACCACCAACCATCCGACACGCCAACACCAACCACATGCCAGCCGCTACCCTCTCTAGGTCTAGTTATCTTTATTTTAGTTTCTATTAACCCTAGAGACTAAATTAAAGATAGCTAAAACTAGGTTTCTCCACAACAACCCCCGCGTGGAGTTGCGGCCGATTAGACAAGAGGAGAGGCAAGTCGGAGGCGTGGGGTAGGTTAATTTTCATTTGATTTTTATTTTTAATTGATTTTAGGGTTTGGGTATTTTGAGGAGTTGTATGTATAAATAGGAGAAGAAACTGAGTTGTTAGGGCACGCCTGGATTAGCCGGAGCAGTCAATTAGGGTTAATTTTGTATTTCTTTGTATTTGAATCATGTTCTGAGTTCTATTGCTAGGGTTAAAAATGAAACTCTAACTTTGTTTATGTGGTTCAACTTGAATTGATGTGCTTTTGTATGCTTTAATTTATAAGATAAACTCAACTCTAACATATCATTGTTTTTGCTCTCACAATGAATGCCCCAGTATTCATTGTAGTTAGATTCACCTTGTATTGAGTGTGTGCAGCTCAAGTTTTATGTATTAAGGCTAACTCTCTTGACTAGTTGTTCTTGATTAGACAACTAGTGCTCTAGGTTAGCACATTAGCTGTGAAATGAGTTATCTTCCGGTGAAACCTCCTAGGTAGAGATAGAGCTGACACACTATCTTCAATTGCCACAGGAACAATAGCTTTCAAACAAGTTGAATCCCATAACCTGAGATAGGGTGGATTAGATAATCCTAGTGCCTGTCATATCATCAATTTTAGCTATCAAGTAGTTTACTATCACCATCTTCATCTTAGTCGTAAAGACTTTAAACAAACCCCTTTTGTTACTCTGTCACTTAGAATTCAGTTGAAGAAGAAGCCTTAGATCACTAGAGCACCACAAGTCTCTGTGGATCGACTCGCACTTGCCCTGTCTCACATACTCGACACCGTGCACTTGCGGTATCACCGTAGGCCGTAATTTAAACACTCTTTCGGGCCTACCAACGGGCTTACAAAGCTTGTTTTTCCCTCGGGATTCGGAAGAATCTACTAAGGAGCTATCCTTTGAGGCAAATCCAAGTATTTTTTTGTAATCAGAATCTGTGGAAGACATATCAATATGCGTTATCTTGTGAGACACTTCTTAGGTCCTCAGAACACAGATTGCTACAAACACAGACTTATAAGGTCTTTAACGTGTTTGCCTACTCTGATACCAATTGAAAATGCGGGGGTCTAACAATCACACCCAACAATTCGTTTGGCAATGCGAGAGGACTTACTACAATACACTTTCTAGAGAATCAACTAGACAAATGGACTCAACCTAGAGTAAAGTATATCAAAGAGTTTTACTATCTCTGTTTCACAATGTAATCAACAAATAAAACAGAGATATAAATCCATGAGCATTGATTAGTATGTGAAACAACTTGAACGGTACCAAAGACCAATGTTCAAGTGTCAATCAATGTAAATCGACAACCAAAGGTTGGATATTCTAATTGATTGATCTTGACGCACAACCTGTGATATTTCAATTATATAACAAAATATAATGCGAAAAGAAATAACACAAACCTTTAGAATTTTGTTAACGAGGAAACCGCAAATGCGAGAAAAACCCGGGACCTAGTCCAGCATTGAACACCACATTGTATTAAGCCGCTACGGACCACCCTACTACCAATTAACGGTCTCTAGTTGAACCCAATCAATCTCACACCGATTCAAGGTACAATTGCGCTCATTACGTCTCGATCCCTCGCGAGGATACTACGCACTTGATTCCTTAGTTGATTTCACCCACAACCAAGAGTTGCTACGACCCAAAGTCGAAGACTTGATAGACAAATCTGTCTCATATAGAAAAGTCTATAGGATTGAATAAACCGTCTCCCACAGAAGTACCTAAGAGTTTTTGTTCCGTCTTTTGATAAATCAAGGTGAACAGGAACCAATCGATAACCCGGACTTATATTACAGAAGAACAGCCTAGAATTATCAATCACCTCACAATAATATTAATCGTCTAGCGAAAGAAGATATTGTGGTATCACAAACGATGAGACGAAGTTGTTTGTGATTACTTTTCTATCTTGACTATCGGAGATATAAAATCTCGAGCCAATTATTCCAATTGTACTCAACACGATAGAAACAGCATGATCAGATCACGCAACTACAAAGATAATAGTTGGGTCTAGCTTCACAATCCCAATGAAGTCTTCAAGTCGTTAACCTACAGAGTCTCGAGAAGAAACCTAAGCTTAAAGGAGAATCGACTCTAGTTATGCAACTAGTAACACACGGGAGGTGTGGGGATTAGGTTCCCAGTTGGTAGAGTTCACCTTTATATAGTTTTCAAATCAGGGTTTGCAATCCAAGTTACCTTGGTAACAAAGCATTCAATATTCACCGTTAGATGAAAAAACTGATTCAACCAAGCTAATATCTTTCAACCGTTAGATCTAACTTATCTTGTACCCTCATTTAGGTTTATGTAACCGTATCTAAACGTGTACACCATGCTGGTTCACAAATAGTTAACCGAGGTTAGCCATATGATTACTCTCATATCAAACTTATTCATCTTAACCATAACTAGTTCAAATGACTCAAATGAAACTAATTAAAGAGTTTTTCAATTGCTATATTCTCATAGAATTATACAAGAACACAATTGAAGCAAAATCGGTTTGATTCACTCGAATCAGCACATGAACATTATAGCCACGGTTTGCAAAGATTGCATTCCTTATTGATAAATGTTTAGGTTCACGTACCACCGATTTTAGAAAATTAACACACTTAAGTATGCATACGGTTATGCATACTTAAGTAAAAAGATGAGTTTGTTTTAGTTTTCAAACTCAGCAGAAATTCACGGACGTGAACTTTCCTCCAGTATACGTACGGGTACGCATACTTTAGGTAACCGGATAAGTTTGGTTTTGGTTTTCAGACTCAGCAGAAATTCACGAACGTGAACTTCCACCGGTACGCATACTTACCCAGTCTCCTACAACCTTTTTGTATACACACACATATGCATACTTTAGGTTCCCGGTTTTTGGACTTATACACTAATGTGAGAACACACTATGCTTATATCCAAAGATGGTTACAAGTTTCTAAACTCTTTATTTCAATCATTGGAACATTCTTCTATAATGATAATAGCCGTTTTCACACACTATTAGCATCAAAGCAATTTTCAAGATATTGAAATAATCATTATCGAAACATTCCAAGCCTACATCAAATGATTGTATCACACAAACCATGTAAGATGTTACTCGAAAATTTTCTCATGATATAAGATGAACTTGGTCGAAGCGAAATCTTACCAACATATATTTCGAGAAATATGTAAGCGAGATATACTTAGCTCAAAAATCTCAAATATGTATAGAGAAAACTATATCGTAACACGACTTATGTCTCAATATAGGAGATAGTAGAAATAGACTTTCCAAGTGATAGATGAGTTCAAGTCTCCACATACCTTTTGTGTCGAAGTTCCACAAGCTCCCCTTAGTAGTTCTTCGTCTTCAATTGATGATCGCTGTGAAAACTAAGCTCAACTACACAAACTATGTCCTAGTCTGAGACATCTATAAATAGGCTAGAAATCAAGACTTATAGTTTTGATCACTAACATTGACAAACATGCTTGAGATAGCAACGCATGCGAGTTCGACCGAGCAGTGCTCCAACACCTAGTGCTCACATAACAGAAATGGAGTTTACTTCAGAGGAAGATGTTTCTCTAATTCGATGTTGGGTTTCAGTTGCAAGCGATAAAGATTTCAATTTAGAGACTTTTAACTTATGGGACACTGTGTTTAAAAGGTTCACGACATTAAGTGAATTGCAGCTGCAATAACTTAGCCACTGCATCATTCCATTTCAGTTATAACTGCAACAACATCACCAATTCCATTATTAACTACAACAACTACTGCATCCATTTGGGTTCCATACAAATCTGTCAAACTGCCAGATTCATCTTCATTCACAGAATCACAAACTCTTGAAACACCACCAACATCAGACATCATCCTCATTCCTTCCTTAGCAATTCCATTTGACACCACTGGAGTAATGGCTTACTTCCATCTCTTCTCTACATTCTCAACTTGCACCTGCAACTGTTGTACCTACCCTAGACATTCATCTAAACAATTCCATACACCATGTAATAACATCATTCAGTTGCAACACCACCAACATCAGACTTGCAGCTCCACTTGAGTTCACCTGATTCAATCAGAACCAGCCATTAACTCAAGCCCTGTTGTAGCAGACAAAACCTTGCAGTCTTCATTACCAACTGCAACAACAATCAGTCACAAACCCAAGTTTTCTTCATCTGCATTTCACAAATTTAAGACAGACCCTAACCTCAACGCATCATTTCCATCTCAACCTCAAGATAATAATCACCTCATTTCAACGGCACATACATAAAAAACATACTGATTTCCCAATACAATTCAAAACTTTTAGTAAACCCTAACTTCGATTTCTTTATTTGTTTCTCAAATCCACCAAATCAGATCTCAGTTCGAGCATCACCAATCGAATCCTGGTTTTCTTCCAATCTTCTCAAATCATTAATTCCTCCCTTTTATCGATCTCATTCCCATGAAAATCAGCAGCAACAGATTCCTTTCTTCTCAATTTCAAACACCCACAAACCCATACCAGATTGTGATTTGAATTTCATCTTCATTACCCGAGACTCTCACTGATCAGCAATTTACAACCCTTCTCGATTTGCTTTCATCTCCATCATTAACTTCGTATATTTGTCCGTAGCCTCCATTTTCTTGTTTTTCGGGAGATGTCTTAATGAAGGATGAAAGAAAGAATGGGTTTTCTGAGAAACAACTCGACATAATTAGGTATGTCCGTACAGACTGGATAGGGGCCTCCCAGCTAATATGTGACCTGTCAGTTTCAGAGAACTGACTGCCTTATTCCTTTCTTGACAGTTCATTCTTCACCTCCTTTGTTGCATAACTCGCCAGTGAATTGTCTGTTTGCCCTTTACACTCCAAATGAATGATTTTTCCTTCTTTTGATCCTAATGACTCCATTGCACCTAATCAACTCAAATTCACATCA
>JAJJWW010019369.1:0-13086 GCA_023531295.1 Papaver armeniacum
CTAGCTTCACAACTAATCAGCACTCGACCATTTCCGGTGTAACTTGAGCTACATCCGTAGTCTCCAATCACAGAAATGCGATTCCACCAACTGTAGGCTCTAAGATGGGTGAATTATGAGGCCTACGTTTAAACCTCAAGTGCACGATGTCTGGATTTAAAGAGGCAGTGTGCGAGTCCATCACCGAGGAGACGAGGGGTGCTTAAGTGATCTATGGCTATCTTGGCGAAGTTCTAATGAAGGTAACACACTTATGTTTTGTTGCCCCGAATCGGTGAGGTGGGAATGTGACACTAGACTAAGGTTGTATCAAAATATGGAAAGTACTGTGGTGATCATTCCACCCCCCGATCTCATGCTGGTATTTATGTATCTTAAGCTATGTTCGTGCCTTCTTATGAAGGTTCACACCGGATGTTCTTAACCCATTTTTAGCTAATCGACCCCTAGTATGGACTATCTTCTTACAAAGATAATCCATCACGAGGCTAACAAGCTTCAGGACTAATTAACAATCCTAATCATGGTATACATCGGCCAAAAACACAACTCCAAATAAATGGGCGGAACATGAATTTCGGGGTTTCATTAACGCCGGATATGTAATTAAAACATCACAAGAACAAATAAACCTAATTGACACTCCCGGTTAATCCAGCGTGTCTTCTACACAAACCCCTCACCGCTATTTATACATGCAATTCATTCAAAATTCCCCAAACCCTAATTGAATTAAAAATAGGAATTAAATCATAAATCAATCAATACCCATACTCGAATCCCGCTCGTCAATCTCGTCCCGGCCGCGCTCCATGCTTCCGTGGAGAGGTAAACCCTAGCTTTAGCTTTTCTAAGTTAGCTTCAGGGTGGAGAAGCTAAGAAAGAGAAAACTAAATAGCTAGAGAGGAAGGAAGGTGGTTGCGGTAGCTGTGGAGGGTGATGGTGAAGGAAGAGGGAGAGAGGAGTTGGTGGTGCTCTGAGGTTTTCCTGGGTGAAGAACGTAGCTCGCTCTGGGTGTTGCAGAGGGGTTGTTCGAGAAGAAAGAGAAAGTGAGAGGAGGAATGGGTCGATCGAATAGGGGTATAGGTGTATGGGTGCTTCGGTGTTGCACGGTGCATCAAGATTGACGGAGAAGGCCTCGGCTTAGGATCTCGGTGAGGAAGATCTCGAACTACTGAGGATGACTCCGGGCGATTTGTGTGGAGCAGGGGACATCGAGAGAGGATGCACGAGCGATGGAGCGACCGTATGATGCATCCGGGCGAGATCTCAAATGGCTCGGGATGAGCGGTTCTGGATCCGGTCGCCGGTAGCTCACAGCCCAAGTCTTCCTTGTTGGATTCTTACAACCGATTTTGCGGGCTTTGGCCATCCGCTCCATAGATGTTTGACTTCAATTCTTCGCTCTTTAGCTCACTCGATTCTCCGAGCTTTATTTATTACCTAAAAACACAAAATTAATTAATATAAGTATTTATTCTTGAAAGCAAGGAAAACACTTAACTGGGATAATATCCGATTTCTAAGCGCAAAAGATGAGTAAAATGCCAATAAAAAGGTGTATAAATATGCACTATTTGGCACTCATCAAATACCCCCAAACCTGAATTTTACTTGTCCTCAAGTGAAACAGAATGAAGAAATCCTAACTATACCACCGTCGAGGTCTCGAATGCATTTAGCGTATGCACTAAGCCTTTAAACCCCTAGGTGTCCCTAGTGGACGAGTTGTAGTCTCGTGAGGGTTTACAAGAGGTGTACCCACAAAACCTCTCCAACTTCGGAGCGTAAAAAGAGTCTCAAGCATCCTAGAAGCTATGAGGACATAGAGTTTCGCATGCTAGTAATGAAGTTAGAACTATCGAAGAACGATTCTCATCCTTAAGTGTTGAGCGAGAAGTAACCATACCATATGAAAAGAGGTCGGATTCGATTGTGATCATAAGTCTCAACTTCCTCGCCTCACCATTAGGGTTTTTATGATACTGCACTCAAAAAGATCGCTTTTTAGTCTCTCATGGGCGGGGAGTAAAGAGAGAAATCCCGTACACGTTGTAGAAAAGAAGGATAACCTTCCGAAATAAAATCTGGAGACTCCACAAAAGTGTGGACAAAAAGAATCTTTTTCTAATGATCTCTAAGAAGGGAAAATCAACCATTAGTGGGGTGGGAGTACTCACTCACTTCTCACCCGATCCAATTAATATCACTCTCTCATAAGAAACCATAGAAACGTCTTCAATCTTGGTCTTCTGGTCTTCAATTGTTGATGACTTAACTTCTAAACTTCACAAAACTTGACAATTTTTTAACTTTTCTACTCAAATTCCTTGTTGTTTGGATTTTTCTTTTTGAACTCTTTTTTTTTTTTTTACCATGGTGGTAGCAAAAATAAAACTACAATATACAATTATTTTTTTTTTTTTTTTTTTTTTTTTTAATAGATAAGTGAAAATAAAAATACAAATAATGAAACAACTAACTCCATGGACAAAGGACTTTATCACTCAATTTTTCCACTAACTTGTATTGTCTTGATTTTATAAATTTTATTAATTCTCATCCTATTTTCTTTTCTTTGTTGCACATAAACCTTGACTATATCAATTTTTCTTTCAATATTCCGATTCCTCTCAGGTTCTTGACGATGATGTGTTTCTATGGGTCTCGCTTGATTGAGAGAGAGTGGTGCTAACGGCAAATCGGTATTTAGAAGGAGTTTTCATCTTTAGACGTCACCCTCATGATTGACAAAAACTAGCACTCAAGAGATCAAAAGTAGGCTGAAAATGGTGCGAAGTTGGGTAGCTCACCATTCCTACCCTGAATTTACGTAAGGTGACACACACTCTAACACCTTTTCTAGAAAGTTGCAAAAATTGAAGGTTGGTGCCTCACTTGATGTAAATTGGGTAGTCTCCACTATGGTGATCACAATTCTACTACCGAATATCTAAACAAAGACCTAGTCGCCTCCCAGGAGTGGTTAAATCCAACTTTAACGCTCTAATCGCCTAAGAAACCCGATTCGTTCTCCCAAGACTTCTAACTTTTGTTATTTCGGGCGGAATCTCTATAAACATAGCTAAAAGCATGCTAGTGACTCTAAAATCTCTAAAAGTTGGAGGTTTTTATTTGCCAAAAGTTTTTTAATTTTAATTTTTTTTTTTTTTTTTTTTTTTTTTTTTTTTTGAAAATAAAAGGTAAAATAAAAACTAAAAACTCTAAATGCAAAATAAAAACTAAAAACTCTAAAATGCAAATGCACCCCAAACCTAAATCAAACATTGTCCTCAATGTCTACATATAGAAAAAAATTTAAACAAATCACATACCATGAGAACTATGTTGATAAGAGAAAAGGGAAGAGATTAGGAATGTCGGCATAGGAGCAAGGTTGAGCTACATTCGTCAAGGCTAGAATCCAATATTCTCAATGTGAGATCATATCGGATTAGCATAATATATGTGCAAGAAGACTCAACCGATTCAAGAAAGAAAAATTTAACAAGTCCTACAAAAATTTACTAACAATCTAAAGAGTTGCGGGTCAACCCAATAGAAAATATGTACATAGAACATGAAAATGGGCTTTGGATTATGTGGGAATTTGGTTTGTGTGGGCTGATTGGTCTTGTGGGATTCTTTGGTTTATTGGGGTTTTTTTTTTTTTTTTTTTTTTTTGGTTTGTTGGGAAAGTACAGCCCATTTGATGTTAAACAGCCCAACAGAATATGGGCTCAATGGGATTCATTTGGTTTTGTTGGGAGCTTTGGTTTATGTGGGAAGATTTGGTTTATTGGGTTTTTTGGTTGGTTGGGAAAGTCTGGCCCAGCTTGGTTGCACAGCCCAGGTGTGTAGCTTAGTCTTTTGCAGCCCGCCTAGATAGGCCAAGTTATGTGGTGAGTTTTGGTTATCTTTTTGTGGGCTCAGTTGTTTGCGGCCAATTATGAAAAGGCTGAGATGTGAAATTTTGAAGTTTGTGTGCGCGGCCCAACAGATGTGGGCTTAGCCGGCCCAGTTGGGCTTGCAGTGAGACCGAGTGGTCGATCGGCCCGGCTATGAAGGCTTCGGTTTTGGGTGTGGGCAGGTTATGCTCGGCCCGGGTTGAGGGCTTCCACCAGCACTTCTGACTCCTTGAGCTCACGAGATTCACAAGTGCACGAGATTCCACAAGTATACAAGACAAAACCTAGCCTAGCACGAGTTGGTTTGACAAATAATTGGCTCAAGAGCTCACTCAAAGGTGCAGATGGTTCTACAGGTGCATAGGCAGAGATGGCTTATCAATCATTCAGATGGAAATCATCCATTGCATGGGCTCACAAGTGCACAAGGATTACAATATGCAATTACCAACCTCAGGTCTGCAGCACAGGTTTGTGCAGGCAAGGTTATACCCAAAGACGGCAATGCACGGATGAGAAATTTGGTTAAGCTTTTAAAAACATGCTTCTGGAGGGTCACCGCATCTACTCAATTTGAGCTCTCAGCTACCATGCTGGGGGTCAATCGGCGGGTTTGTAACAAAATAAGAAGCCTGGTGTAGCTCAACTCACGGCGGGAGGCTGGAGTTCGGCCAGTATTGCACAAACACTACAGGCGGATGGACTTGGCTCACTTAGCTTCGGGGTGGTTACCTAGCAAGGTAGCTAATAATGCGTGGAACCAGGGCAGCTAGTTTGCAACTTCATGCAATGAAAGTGATTCATTTGGGGGTCGAGCATAAGTCATCAATGCACAGATTAGTTTGATACACAACTCATTGTGATGACAGGTTCATGCAATACAGTGCAGTGCAATGTCATAGTTCTCAGCTAGCATGTGCATACTTCAAATGTCAAGGAACCACTCACATGAATATCATAACTAGCAAGGGATGCTCAGGGGATTACACGGCTCAATACAAGATGCTTGTTATGAATTCACAGGCTCACATGAGAGTTAAGCTCACCAATTTGCACAGGGGAATTAGCATGCAAGGGATGCAAGGCAGTTATTCTATCATGTTCAGGTTGCACACAATCACAGGTCATGCTCAGGAGACCAAGCTGCAGCTTAGGTTCTACAGGGCAGAGTAGGGTAGCAAAATAGCTCGTTTCAGGCAAGGATACCTCACGGTTGTGGAGTCAACCCACTCAGTTGACTTCACTTAACTTTCACAGACTAAGCTCACAGCCTGCAGCTTCAGGGAGCTAACAAGGCATTACAGCTCATGCATAGTTGGCTAGGTCTGATAGTTTGCAGGTCAGGTTTAGGCTCAGGGTAGTCACAGCACAGCATAAACAAGATTATGTGCACAGCACAAGTATTTCAGGGCAGATTGGTTTGTGCTAAATACAGCTGAGCAAGTACACACACAGGCTCTAGTGCGGCTCCCAGCACAGATAAGCTATAGCACAGCACAAGCTCAACAGCTCAGGGGCTGGAGCTGTGCACAGGGTAGACTAAGGGTTTCAGCACAGAAATGGGAATACGCGGCCACGAGGTTATGACGGACTCGGGTTACAATCACACAACACAAGTTCGGCTTACTTTCAATCATGCCGCAGTTAGCATACTAGCACATAGCATACATGGCAAATTCACGAGGTCAATGCAATGTTCGAATACTAACCTCAAGTCCTGCGTTTTCTTGTCTCCTTGGGTTGGCAGCACGGCAAAGCATAGCAAAGACAAAGTTATGACGGACTCGAGGTTATGCTACGGGGGCTAAGCAACGAGCTCAATGCTAACTCGGTTCTCGGTCTGCTGAGGATATGCACTTTAGAGAGTATCATGGTTGAATGGGACTAAGCTTTACAAGTACACTAAGCTACGAGATCTTTGATTTGTGAGATCAATTAACTAAGATGAGAGCTATTAACTACAGCTACAGATGAGATGCAAAGATTATAACAAGTTACAGCTAATTTATACTAATGCAGGGTTAAGTTATACTAAGTGCACTAACGATGCAAGACGAGATGCAGGAATGTAAAGCTGGAAAAAGGTAAAGGATAAAAATAGAAAAACTTTAACTAAATTATAATGTCTGGGCTGAAAACAAAGCGTAAAGTGAGTATGTACAATGGAAGATTGGAACTCAGTAAAACAAGCCAACAGTCAACAGGGCACACGCCAAGTCCCCGGCAGCGGCGCCAAAAACTTGGTAGGCCCGGAAGATGGGTGAATTATGAGGCCTACGTTTAAACCGCAAGTGCACGGTGTCTGGTTTGCAGCACAGGGCAGGTGCGAGTCGATCCACAGAGACGAGGGGTGCTTAAGTGATCTATGGCTATGCTAAGGCGAGTTCTAATGAAGGTAACACACTTATGTTTTTTGTTGCCGAATCGGCGAGGTGGGAATGTGACACTAGACTAAGGTTGTATCAAAATATGGAAAGTACCCCGGGGTGATCATTCCACCCCGATCTCATGCACAAGCTATGTATCTTAAGCTATGTTCAATGCCTTCTTATGAAGGTCTACTTTGGATGTTTCTTAACCCATTTTAGCCACTGACCCCTAGTATGGACTATCTTCTTACAGTATAATCCATCACAGGCTAACAAGCTTCAAGGACTAATTAACAATCCTAATCATGGTATACTCAGCAAAAACACAACTCCAAATAAATGAATGAACATGAATTTCGGGGGTTTCATTAACACCCCGGGATATGTAATTAAAACATCACAAGAACAAATAAACCTAATTGTGACTTGGCTAATCCAGTGATGTGTCTTCTACACAAACCCCTCCTGCTATTTATACATGCAATTCATTCAAAATTCCCAAACCCTAATTGAATTAAAAATAGGAATTAAATAATAAATCAATCAATACCCATACTACCGAATCTCGCCTCTGTCGATTGTCTGCTGCGCTCCATGCTTCGGCCGTGGAGAGGTAAACCCTAGCTTTAGCTTTTCTCAAGTTAGCTTCTAGGGTGGAGAAGCTAAGAAAGAGAAAAACTAAATAGCTAGAGAGGAAGGAAGGTGGTTGCGGTAGGCTGTGGAGGGTGATGGTGTGAGAAAGAGGGAGCAGGAGTTGGTGGTGTCGGAGGTTGGTCGGGTGAAGAACAGAGCTCTGCTCTGGGTGTTGCAGAGGGGTTGTTCGAGAAGAAAGAGAAAGTGAGAGGAGGAATGGGTCGATCGAATAGGGGTATAGGTGTATGGGTCGCTTCGGTGTTGCACGGGTGCATCGAAGATTGATGGAGAAGGCCTCGGCAGCGTAGGATCTCGGTGAGGAAGATCCGAACAGTGAGGATGACTCGGGCGATTTGGTGTGGAGCGGGGACATCGAGAGAGGATGCGGCGATGGAGCGACCGTATGATGCATCCGGGCGAGATCTCAATGGCTCGGGATGAGCGGGTTCGGATCCGGGTCGTGGGTAGCTCTAGCCCAAGTCTTCCTTGTTGGGTTACAAGCCCGATTTGCGTGCCGGGCTTTGGCTATTCCGCTCCATAGATGTTTGACTTCAATTCTTCGCTCTTTAGCTCCTCGAGATTCTCCGAGCTTTATTTATTACCTAAAAACACAAAATTAATTAATATAAGTATTTATTCTTGAAAGCAAGGAAAACACAGAATACGGGATAATATCCCCGATTTCTAAGCGCAAAAAGATGAGTAAAATGCCAATAAAAGGTGTATAAATATGCACTATTTGGCACTCATCACAATCTCCATTTCCATACTCAATGCCTACAGAATCATCCTAATACCCTTCTTGTTCACTTCTCTTCATTTCAAGACCCATACTACATTTGCATAAGTCATGAAGCTAAGAACAATCATTCGGCATTTCCTCAAACAAAGACGATTGCATTCTTCTCTGCGATACAAACACGAAATTCTTGTTGTTATATAAGTAGATCTCGGCTCCTTCCTCCCGAGTAATTCACCCTCAACACGAGACCCACAACCATTCTAATGCTAAAACAGACTCTGCATTCTCTTCACATCTTCAAATGTCAATGGCGAAGCTCGTCTTCATCCTTGTCTTGTCTCGGCTAACAACCATATCTCGAATCTTCTTCCGGGTTCTCAAAATAACATAATATGCCTTCTGGCCAAGATGAGCCATCGTGACATAAAGCTTGCCCGAGAAGGGCTTGGTTGAGAGGTGGTCTTCGTTATTGAGTGGAATGTAACACCGATTTATGAATCTCGACCAACTTCTTTAGTTATAGGAAGTAAAGTAGAAACAGTGGCCCTTAGTAAATTGATTGGGTGCTTATACTTGATTCGTAGGTTCTCATTTTTGACAACCACGCTTGCTTGGATGCTTCCGGATTCTTCATACGATGTCGAATTGACTCCATTCTTTCGCCATTGGCTTTGTCTTTTCTTGCTCTTGAAATGATGAGAAGAAATCTTGGATTTGAGCGATTCCACTTCATTTTGCCCCAATGACTCCAAAACGCCTATAAAGCTCAAAAGCAAATATAAGATACAAAATTTACATGAAAACGCAAAGAAAGCATCAATACTAGATATTAAATACGGTGTATTCTACACCTATCAAATTCCCCCCACACTTAGACTTTGCTAGTCCTCGAGCAAATCAAACAAAATTAAAATACAACAACTCCGTGACGTCGAGGCTACGGTTAATTTTAGCATAAATAACAAGCCTTTAAACCCCTAGGTGTCCCTAGTGGACGAGTTATAGTCTCGTGAAGGTTTACAAGAGATATACCCACAAAACCTATTTTTCAAACTCCGTCTATTCGTGACAAATCAATGAACGAATCCAAAATGACTACAGGAGGAGGTACCTTGCAAATTCAATTCATATATTAGTAAATAAACTCTAATTAGATAGTCGAACAAGCCCTCGATACTCGGAAACTAACAAACCACAATCACAATGAAAAGATTAAGAAGATGGATATAGATGTAGATGTTGGCGAATGTTCACAAGTGTTCGATGTTTCCCATATGCGTACGAAGGTTCTTGCTAAGATGAACCTAATCCTATTGGATTGGTTTGTTGGTCTTGAATGCTACATCAACTCTTGGCATATACAAGGGAACCAGTGACCGTATTCAACACAATAATAATTTCTTCTCTTTTTTTTTATATGATTGGATCAAGGCGGATCCAATTTTCTTTTTTTTAGACGGCATGATTAGATCTTTTGGATCCAAGCGCATGCTTCTTGTCCGCAAGTACATGATAGTTGCCTTGGATCCTGCATTCCACGCTTGTTTAGGCGACGGAGACAGGGACTACGTTTCACACATACTGCTATTCCCAAGTGTCTTTTTATTCCGTTTTGGTCTAATTGGTCGGTCTCTTTTTTTTTTTTTTTTAATAATAATAAATTTTATTAATCATCATCAACAACAAGGAGTTTACAATTATTTGGAAGGAAGCCTAGCGACAAGCTGTGCTCCAATCCCCTTATTAAGAACCACACCTATCCTATGAAAAGAAAATCTCAATAGAGACGTTTTCATCATGATTTGGACATATAGTTTCGCAACCTTTTCGGGGAACTCCTCGGTGTCATTACCTAGCCCTCCTAAGGTCGTGAAAGCAAGAACCCCAAACCCCGATTTCGACACTTACATTTTTCCAGGATACTTGGCTCTTTTTTGCCACGCATTATCCATAGCACGTCCAAGAACAAAATTACGCTCCCAAGTACCGAGTAAAGGGGAAACCACCGTAACGTCTAAGCACATATCATAGCCATTGTCCCAACCATACACAAGGATGTCCGCTTTGGTAATAAAGTCGAACCATCGTCCGAAAGGAGCCCCAAATCTACTTCCTTTCCGGGCCGGGAACACTCGCACGATAACAAATATCCGCAAAGGTATCACGCATTAGGTCATGCCCGTATTTGATCCCAATCCCTTGCTTACGAGTGTATAGCATGATCTCCAAAGATATCCATCCTGGCACCACAAACAGAGCACAAGTCTCAATTTTCAAAGGGGAATCCCGAGCCTATACCTCTTAGTGACGACGAAACGCACGGCACCAATTGTCTGATTAAGCGCATCAATAGGCATAGCCAACAAGAAATCTTGAGCATGGCTAACTCTATTACTTTGCCAGAGGGCCGAATCACGCCTCGACATGTTAAACTGGATGGGTATGT
Source organism: Papaver armeniacum (assembly GCA_023531295.1). NCBI lineage: Eukaryota > Viridiplantae > Streptophyta > Magnoliopsida > Ranunculales > Papaveraceae > Papaver > Papaver armeniacum. The sequence continues at coordinate 10,099 of JAJJWW010019369.1, forward strand.
TCTTCTTCACCACATCAAAATATTTGAGCGCAAAGAGCTCATAGAGTGGGGGCAGTATCATCAATGCGTAAAGAAGAATCACCAATACCACATACCTGATTGAAGCATGTCACCGCGTGCTCAAAACTGGAGCTTAGGCCCGAAACCCCAGTATGTCTCAGGATGGTCCCCTGCTGAGATCTCACGAAAACACGAAGCTATGTAACAATATTGCTTCGTGTCCTCCTAGTGTACACCCCCAAACCACCATCCTTAATAGGAAGCGTAACAAGTCTCTTTCTGTGCAAACCAAAACTGGCCCATCTCCCGTAATCAAGTGTCTAAGAAACGTCTCGAGTGATCATCAAAAATCACTTGTGCCTCATCCAAAACTCGGGTTTAGTAGTACGCAAAGCGAAATATAACCTAGAGACACTGAGAACAATTCCTTAGCGAAGCGGCTCCCCTTGTGGGTCATTCAACTTCATCACCGCATCCATCAATGCGATAGTCTTGAACCCTCTTGTGACCATATTTCGCAAAGCAGCGGGATCGACTAGCGGCCCACCTAATAACTTAACACCATCGATGGGATGATGTAAGTTAGGCGGAAAAACACCATCAACTAACCCTCTACTATCAACGGAAGGCGAAGAGCCCGAGCTTAGAAACGTTGAGATGCAACCCCAAGTGGACACCTTCCTGCTTGATGATGTCTAAAGCCTTAGCCACCATCAAAGTATCTCCGACTATGGTGCCATCATCCAAATACCAAGCCTGAAGATCTAAGGTGCACCTCTCAACGTTTATATGTATGAGGGGGTGTAGCGTCGAGCAAATAACATGGGACCGAGAGGATCCCCCTGTTGAACTCCCTGAGCCGAGGAAAGAGTTTTATCCATATAATATAGCCTAGCAGGAGACGCGTAGCAAAACTCCACCCACCTCGATATCGAAGGACAATGCTTCCTAACCTCCCTAATCATAGCGAGACCTACTTACAAGGTTGAAGGCGTTAGGGAGAAGTCCACCGAGCATAGACATGGAAGTAGAGTCACCTTTGACTTCCAAGAGTCGGTTAATCGCATGGAGAATGGATTCACCGCCACAAGGTATCCCTAAATGGCTGATAGTCACCAAGATAGTTGTTCATTTCCTTGCCGACATGAGAAGCTGCTACTTTGGAAACCAAACGTCTCCAAATAGTGCCAACAGCAATCGGACGGATGCCCCATTAGGCTTAACAAGAGGTGTGAGAGGGGCCGAAGCTATAAACTCGCCCAGTACTTGCGGACACCCCCCTGCGAGCCAAATATTTACAAGGTCCGTAATAGAATTGATAAGCTCACTGAAACCATCGCCGCAGCCCCTCCCAATGCATCAATAAGGTGTTGGGCCCGAAGACCATCTCTACCGCACGACGTCCCTCTAGGAAAACTTTTAAAACATCCAAGACTAAATCTCTGGATGCGGCGAAGGGCTCATGGGCCACGGGTGCGAGATGGTATCCCACGGGGGTGGCGCGTAAGGATGCATAGCTTGCAACTCAAGCAAAGTGGCTTCGTTTGGGAGACGCAACACCGTTGGAAGTCAAAGTGCGAATTTCGGCCGATGTATAAACCGTTACTCAATTTCCTACGGCATACTCGGAGATTAGCCTTTTCCATGTCTTCCTACGTCGAAGCACGAGGTGTCTTTTCTTCTCTTTAGCCCTCGGCCTATGTATAACCTCCTGTTCTTCCAATGCGGCTTGAACCAGTCGCACAACAATTCGTCTGTCCATTGCTTCGGGGCGAGAGGATTGCGGCCACACCGCATCCTCTTCCTAGTGCTCGAACGCTCGTCTTTGCTGCAAGTGGGTGTGTAACGTCGCAACGTACACACCGGAAACATCAAGAGCTTAATCCAACAGGAGATATCCGCGGGATTACGAACCACATTCTGAATTTCGGCGGCAAAAACTCTAGCAAAACCAAGCCTGCACTTAGCTGGAATGCTGCTGACGGTTGAGATTTGGCAGCGTAAAACCTTGTCAAGCAAAGCAAGATCAACAGGAGGTAGAGCAGAAGCCACAGACACTCCATCCAAGTCCGGAACGACACCGTCAACAGTGGGGGCGACAGGCTGTGGAATACCATGAATTAGGAAGTCCACAGTTCTTCCCTGTCAACGGGCATTGAGTTTCGTCCCCTATGTGCATGGCACACTTCTTCCTCCAACCATGAATGAGCATGCAACGGTGGCAAAGCCACATTTGCATACATGCAGGAATTCTCCCATGCTTGATATCTGACCAAGTCATTGCTTATCCTCGGACGACATTTCTCTTTCGCTTCCCTCAGTTGGGTAATGCTTGTCCCCGAGATGTGTGAGAAGGTAACCTTTGATATAACCCCTCCCTCCCACGCCATTTCTGCAGCCATCTAACCCAGCAAATGGGCATTGGTGAAATGCGGACTCGTCAGCCTTGGGTGATGAACTGGAGTAGCCATGGAGTGTGATGCTCGCTGATGGTGCAACGTCGAGCTATCTCGCATTGTACCCGATGGGGTTGCGAAGATTGAATCAGGAACTTTATGAGCAAGACAAGCCTGCGTTGGTTGGAGTATGCGGTGGAGTTGCGAAACAACGCATGGTGGGGGTGCAGGTACGTTTGAAGCGTTGCGAAGATTGATTACCAACAACGAAACCCTAGGCCTAGAAGCGGACGAGGATGGTTTGGCCACGGCGACGAGAGGTGCGGAAGATCGAAAACTTGAAGTCAAGGAAACCCTAGAACGAGTTCCAACCATCACGGTCGAGAAAACCCAAAACCGGTTACATTTGGAAAGGTGCGTGGAGAAGAGAAGAAGATAGAGACAAGAAAAGGGTGGATGACATATTAAGGAGGAACGCAGTGTTCAATCGAAACTCAAATTCCCTCCCAAACTCCCATCCGCCATGAAATCGCCGCTCAGGGCTCTTTTTCTCTGTTGCTCTCGGCTCTTTTTCTTTTTTTTTTATTTTCTT
>JAJJWW010019370.1:0-97596 GCA_023531295.1 Papaver armeniacum
GTTTAAGCCTCTTTACTTATACATGTATCGAGTAATTCGATATAATTATGAAATTTATCAGAATGGTGCATCAATCCCAGATATCTTATAAATTTCAACCTATCACGTTAGTTATTAATGCATGACTCGCCTAGTATTTTCCATGCTATGTTCTCAGCCGAGCTCTCATTATTGACATGACATGACGATGAAGTGTTCACTCTCAGCAGAGTAACATGAATCTCCCTAAGTGCCAGTATTGAGATCTGCATGAAAATACCCACACGGGCTACATCACTCTCTAACAAAGAGATCAATGCGTTCACACACTTTTAAAGTTAGTGTGATTGAACAAATATTTATTCATAAAGAAAATCTAGACTGTTAATGTCAGTCTCAGAAACGATCACGGCCACACAACTTGGTCGCACGATTTAACAAGCATAGCTTACTCCTAACAGAATTAGGCAACCACCGCAGTGACCACCGGCGGGCCCACTAGTGCCCTAGCTGATCGAGTCCCACTCTCTTAGCCACGAAGTGCTTTGAACGCTGATCCCAAATATGGACGATCGCGTTGTATAAGAATAGCTCGAACGAGCTAAGACCGTAAAAAACGGTCTCAAAATCTATCATGCCCGTCCAACTTCATTGGCCTAGTTGGACGGCTTTGATCCTCTTACGAACAGTTAAGGAAGCGCAACCATGATCATCAGCGAGCCCACTAGTGCCCTAGTCGATCGACCTGTTCGCAACAAGACCAGAGAGCATTAAATTGTTTGCTAAAAGTAGCGTGAACACGCTATTTAAGAAACCCTAAAATCACTTTGCGGTATTGAACAACTGCCACAAATCAATCACGGCTGTCCATTCTCGCCGACTTAGTTGGACGGAATAGATCCGATTTCAGGTGGCCAACGAGATGCTAACACGTTCACCGTCGACCCAACTCCATCGTCGGTCGATCGACTTGCTCATAGCAAGCTTGGAACGTATAGAATCTCTCACCCAAACTAAGATGATCGTGCAGCTTTGAAAACCCTAAATTGAATAAACAGCGTTATACAACTGCCACTGATCGATCATATTCGTCCAACTTCGCCATCCTAGTTGGACGGCTTAGATCGTGTTTCAAACGATCAAGGAGATGCCAATACGTTCATCATCGAACCAACTCCACACATGACTGATCGACTTGCCCATAGCAAGTCCAAAGCATACCAAATCGCCGGCCCAAACATGAGTGTTTGCGCTGTTTTTCAAGAAAAACCTAAAATCGCTTTGCGGCAACACATTACTGCCACAAATCAATCTCGACCACCCATCTTCGCCAGCTGATTTTAGTGGCTTAGATTTAATCTTAAACGGCCCCGAAGATGTCAACGTGATCTCTGTGGACCCACCTTTACACGTGATTGACCGGCCTACGCAAACTAGGGCTCAATGCCTCAAAACGCTCGCTCAAAAGGGAGTTGGCCGATCGGCCCCAAAACCCTAAAATTGCGTCAAACGGCGTTGAACAACTGCCGCAAATCGATCACGACCATCCAACTTCGCCTGCCTAGTTGGATGGTATAGATCTATTTTTAGAGGACAAGCAAAGCAACATTGTGAAGACCGGCTATCCTTCTTCTACATGAGGTGATCGGCCAAGTAATGGCGTGTACCTAGAACCACCAAACGATCACCCAAAGGTGGTCGATCATGCTTCCTATTTTAAGACGCTTATCCGCGACTTATTCATTCAAGCTCAAAAACAATGATGCTTCATACACATCGATTAATTTAAGCTGCCTTACATGCGTCGAATACATACATATTTTATTTTGGCCTCATAAATAACTTAGTTATTTCACCTAATAGCACCATGCTATTCTCCGTGGGTCCCACGACCCACTTATTCGAGACATCAAACATGTCACAAACTGGGGGATGCTTACTGGGGTATTGGTCTGGCGGTTTACAGTGTGCGGCGTGCAACGCGCCCATTACGAGAACGTGTTAGGAGGCATGGACGGTTAACAATGATGAGGGAAGTGGGCCAAGGAGTGATCGTGGGACAATCACTTACACGACCCCACTACTCCATCACTCAATTCCTCCACTTCCTACGAGATGAAGATTGCGCTCAAATGACTTGTATAAATAGGTTCTTCAACCTATCTTCAAACAACAGAAAAAACCAAGTTGTTGTTAACACCGTATCCAGAAACGCCAAGAACTGATAGCTTACATTGTACAAGCCAGTTCAACATTATGATACAAGTTATAAACAGCCAACACCTTCACAATCTCAAACACCTTCTCTGCTTCCCTCCCCAAGATCAACCCTTCTCCTTCACCTTGTGACCGAATTGAATCTGGAACGACCATTTCTTGGTTTAGGCCAGAGTCTTACAGATTGATTTCTCGAAAATAAAAGAATTCCCGTGCAGTGCATTTGTTTAGGGTTTGAATTTGTTTCTCATCAACACACCCCAAATTACCAAAAATAGCAGAATCAGTTTTTACCCATAAACAACTGGCGACCACAGTGGGAGATTAATCTCTCGGGTTGCAAGATCAAATCTCAATTTCATTTCAATTTTCTCAAAATTCAAAATGGTGGACCTTAGGTCTGGATCAGAGACCAATTTTGACGGAACTAGCATTGACAACACTCTCGGTGTTGATGTCCATGTTAGTGGCATACAGCCTATCAATACGGTCAATATATCTCGTGGAACTACGTCCTCTACCACCAACACCAGCGGAGCAGGGGATATTCCCTCGGTAACAGCTCCCATAACCAGATCCAGAGAAGCCGCAAATCCCAACATTTCTTCAAGTGTAACGCCTCCAGTCGTCACCAGAGCAGCTGCTATTCCCCCGTCAGGACGAGGAGCCGGAGGAATCAGAGGAAGCCAACCCCCTATTACCATTGTCGATTTGATGGAGAGGCAAGAAGTTCTCGCTAAGGCTCATACAGACATGGCTTCGACTCAGAAAAAGGTACTCACTTTCCTCAAGACATTAACAGAACGATTGCCACAAGAGTCATGACAGCCCCTGGAACCAACAAGGAGTACCTTCAACACGCCTGGCGCGAGTGCTTCACCAGGACGTGCCTATTTAGATGAAGAAGCCAGTATTGCTCCTGAATGCCCATGGGAAAGGAACCAGCCATCCAACTTCATCACTTGTGAGGATCTGGAACGATTTCTCCAAAATCGAGGCAAGGAAAACCCGGTGGACCAGCACCAACCTCCATATCCTCCTGATGTGCAGAGAATTCCTCTACCGAGAGGATATTCTTCTCCTTAGTTTTCCCTTTATGATGGTACTGGTAACGCTCGTGAACACATCTCTCGTTTTCTGGAATCTTTGGGAGAACATGAATACAATCACGTCCTCCGCCTGAAATAATTCTCGAAGTCACTTACTAGAAGAGCATACACCTGGTACAACAACATCGCGCCAAACAGCATATCAAACTGGTGTGAGATGGTCACCGCCTTTTACAAAAAGTATTTCTTTGTATCCGAACAAATCACTTTCTCGGACTTGGGAAGAATGTTTCAGCGAAACAACGAGCATCCGAACGATTACGTCAAGAGATTCAGAATTCAAGCTTTGGATTGTCACGATCCAAACGTGACCGAACAACAATTGGTAGAGTCGTGCATTAACGGCATGGTTCCCATCTATCGTGCTTTACTGGAAAACTTGTGCTTCCAGACATTCTCTGAACTTTATGAAGCTGTTAAGCGATCGGCTACGACCGCACCAGCACTTTTAGAAAGAACCAGACCGTCCAGGGGTGAAGATGCACGCGAAACTCGAGGGAATAGGCGTCTTATCAACAAGCAATACAACACTGGTCCTTCGTAAGCGTGGTAAGCGAATGAGGGAAAAGGAAAGCTCCAACAACAAAGCAACAACCCAAACGCGCAGCGCCAGCGCAGACAACCCCATCCAGGAAAGCCACGGCTAAAACTCCTGAAGTTGTGGATGCTCCAAACTTCCCATTTCCAATAGACGAAGTCATTGAACTACTGGAAGCATGGATTCAAGATGATGCAATCAAGCTACCTCCTCTTAGGCGTCCACCAACGGAAGAATAAATGGCGAATCCCAAATATTGTCGTTATCACAGGTTCGTCAATCACCCAACCAGTGACTGCAACAAGTTGAAGCGCATTTTCAAAGAGAAGGTGGATGCAGGAGAACTTCAACTTGGAAACGAAGGAGTCAACAGAGACCCCCTTCCTGTCAGGAGTTGCATGATTTCTGGGGACTCTGTTCACAAGACTGTGCAGTCTATGATGAAAAGGTTGTGTGAAATTCTGTATTTCTCTAAGGCACAGCATCAAGACATGTTTGGGGCTCTTAACCGTGTCGTATCGGGCAAGTTTCTGTTTCCAGTTAAGGAAGTTGCTCCTGAGCCTCAATCCTTCCTAGGAAACGCGAGATGTAACGGGGGACTCCTAACCGTCGCTCGCTTGAAGGATGTTGAATTTGACAACGTACTAATTGATGTAGTATCTGACTTCAATATCATCACTGTCAAGGCCCCGAAAGCCGCAAAGATCTCAAAGCAAGACGTTGTTCATTGCCCAACCACAATTAAAAATTCTGAAAGAGAGTCCAGAGACACTTATGGGTACAGCGACCTCGAGATCGAGATAGGAGACGCTCTGACATGCGATAAGTTTCATATTGTGAAAGATTACCCGAACTATGATATGATTCTGTGGCGCTCATGGGTGCACGCCAACAAAGCAAAGTTAGGAGTGTGTCCTTTGCTAGTGTCTATACCTGAGAGGATCTCCAACAAGCCATCTAACCCCGAAGACTATTTGCTGCCGTATCAATCACTCACAAATGTGACGCAATTACCTGGAGAGAGCCCGTCAGCATACGTTCGAAGATTCCGAACCCAAGTAAGTCCCATCGAACAACCCTTTTTGCAACCAGTCACTCCTTCTTCTGATAAGTCTCGGGGACTCGCTCCAATCAACAACCCAGCCGCCACTAGGAGATGTGAATGGGATGTTGGTCCTTTCAAACACTTTGTAAAAAGTTTAGAAGCTGTCTCAATTAAAAATGACAAGCCCAAGGACCAAGTAGTTGTGCAACGCCCAAACCCATTTCAAATTGGAGATCTGGTAACAAAGGCGACCGCGTTTCAAGTTGGGGTTGTGACAGTGAAAATGACCGCTCAGTCTGATTCACCTACGGAAAAGAAAGATAAGGCACATAAATGCGTATATAAATGTGATAAAATTCCAAAATAAGTACAAAAATGAGTAGTAACAATATAGAAAATTGAGATCAAAATCGACACATAAATGTGTATATCAATGTGACATCAAAAGCTCCATCTAATCAGAGCCAATCTGAGATCACGACAACTAAAGCAGTTTATCTGGTATCTGTTTTATTTTTACATGCATTTTAAATCTCAATTTGCTTTGAAGTTTTTGCTTGAAGATGTTCATATGCCATATATTTCCGCAGGGTAGAAGTTGCTACCTTTTTGACCAGCTGTCTAAGACAAACGTCCTTGCTAGAGGTAAAGCTTTTATGTTAAAAGGAAAACAATAATTACATGATAAGGATGGGGTGGAGGTTGATTGCCACAAAATCCTGATTGAGAAAGTAATAAAATAGAATTTCTGTCTACCCGTACGATTTGCTGGTATGGAAATATTAGGACAAACTCTTGGAAAAGCGATTCCTTGGCCAAAGTATGGTGTTAAGTTTACCGAGCCTTCTAAGATGGTTAGTTGCTTGGCTTGTTTGATTTGTAAGTCGAATATACATAAACTAGTCTATCTAGTACGTATTAATTACGAAGGATATATGAGACACAAAGATGATATCAATTATATGAATCACCGATCCAAGTATAAATTAGAGAACCTAGAAAAATAAAAATATGTGTAACTTTCAAAAGTAACTAACTCTTTTGATCCTATGCAGAACCCTACCAGTAATTCTTAACCAACTACTTCTCTACGGAAATCTCCTGCACGTAGCAACCCTTCTGATGGATCTAAGAAGCAGTCTCCTAATCTTATGCAGAACTCTACCAGTAATTCCCAACCAAATCCTTCAATATCTCTAGAGAAGTCGTGCACATCTATGATAGAACCTCTGGCTAAGACATCTAATGGAGTATGTTTTTTATTTATTATAAATCTATATTTCTAATTCTAGCATCTTCTCTTTATAAGATGTTCATATGCCGTATATTTCTGTAGGAAGCAAAATACGACTTTTCGCATGGATCTAAGGAAAACGTCATTGCTAGAGGCAGTATTTTACCTACGGTGCCTAACCAGAAAATACATGGAAAAGATCTTCTTAGTAACTGTTATGCTGTCAATATTCTTGAGGTTATCGATCCATTGTTCGTGTTAACGGAACCAAGTGGTGACTTTAAGATAATATACGAAGCTGAAAACAGTTTTGTGGCATGGCCGAAAGATAAGTGAACCATGTCTGATGACAAGGTTAGTTTCTTAGCTCTTTTGCTTTGTTAATCAAGTATATATATATTGTTTTACGTAAATCGTTTATTCAGTTTGATTAAAGAATAAGTACGAGACAGAAATATATTAACAACTAAATGGAACATGAATGCCAGTGTAAATTAGAAAAATGTATTATTATATATACATAATACATTTAATCTATTGTTGCAGGAATATATATATTACATTGTTGGAAAATGACTTTTGTCTGTCTCGTGTTGAGAATTCACATGACAGACGAATTCACCTTGGATTTAGAATATATATATATATATATATAATACATTTAATCTCTTGCTGCAGGAAACTCCACAGCATGGAAAACCTCATAAGCAACCAGAACCAGTTTTAGATTCTGAGAAGAAATTGGACAGTGATCTAAGAACACCTAGCAGCCTAGCAGATAATAAACGGAATGAGGAGCAAATATCAGTCAGTCAACATTCCGGGAGTCATGCAGCCTGTGCAATGCTTAGTGAGAAGACTAAAAAGGCGCAAAGAAAGATATATGTACAAAATGTAGAGCAGGCATATCAACTTCCAGATGGGAAACAGAGGAAAACAAGGTTTGGCGCGTCGAGAATGTCATAACCTGATCCATTGCATGCAGAGACACCACCATCAAAAAATTTGAAGAAAAACTGATGATTTTTGGATAAATGCTCTTTAATATTTTCTTTTGCAAACTGTTAGACCAAAGCTCAATATTTTTTATTGTGTGATTAATAATAATATGAATTTTTGGCATATATGAATTTCTGATTTAACCACAATTTCTAAAATATAAGAGAATTTGGTACTAAATGAACGATTGAGATAGTGCCAGGTGGACGGTGTAGAAAGCATTTATTAGAAGAAAAAAAAATGAACGACTCAATTAGTGCCACGTGTATGGTTTAGATGCGTCATATCTGAACGGCTTAGAGGCTTCACACGCGAAAGACACACGCTTCGTCAGTTTTAAAAAATAATAAATTTTTGGTAAGTAATGAACGGCTCATAACGGTACGCGTGGATGGTGTAGGATGCATCCTAATACAGCCACGTGGATGAACAAAATTAAATTGGCGTAGCTAAATATGTGGCTATATGGGATATTTAGCCACGCTATATGGCGTGTCTATAGGATATCCAATGAACGGCTCACAACGTTACATGTGGATGGTATTCAACGGTTCCAAATATAACCACGTGGATGAAGGTAATTGAAATTGGCGTGGCTAAAAATAACATATAGCTATGTTAAACCTATATATGGCGTGTCTATAGGATATCCAATGAACGGCTCACAACGTTACATGTGGATGGTATTCAACGGTTCCTAATACAACCACGTGGATGAAGGTAATTGAAATTGGCGTGGCTAAAACATAACATATAGCCACGTTAAACCTATATATGGCGTGTCTATAGGATTTCCAATGAACGACTCACAATACAACCACGTTAACATATAGCCACGTTACATGTGGATGGTATTCAACGGTTCCTAATACAACCACATGGATGAAGGTAATTGAAATTGGTGTGGCTAAAACATAACATATAGCCACGTTAAACCTATATGGGGCGTGTATATAGGATATCCAATGAACGGCTCACAACGTTACATGTGGATGGTATTCAACGGTTCCTAATACAACCACGTGGATGAAGGTAATTGAAATTGGCGTGGCTAAAACATAACATATATCCACGTTAAACCTATATGGCGTGTCTATCGGATAACCAATGGATACGCCAAAAAAAAAAGTGCGTGTCTATAGTGACCCAAATAGCCACGCCAAAAGCAATTTACGTGTCTATAGTGAACCAAATAGCCACGCCAAAAGAAAAGTGCGTGTCTATAGTGAACCAAATAGCCACGCCAAAACAATAAATCGAGTGTCTACAGGGTACTAGTACTTAAGTTTTTGGGACACTATATAGCAACGCCTATGGGTTTTGGCGTGTCTATTCCAGTCAGCAATAGACACGCAAGGTCGGTGTTGCTATAAAGTACCTAAAGCCACGCCATCATACCTAAAACCATGCGAGCATAAGCCACGCCTAGTCCAAACCAAATTGGCGTGTCTAAACCCTATGGACACGCCAATTTGGCGTTGCAAAAGGGTCAGTTTGTACTAGTGTGGTAATTAAAGCATATAAAACTAACAACCTTAATTAAAAGATTCTTAATTTATTTCGGAACATGATCTCCTTGAGTACTAAGGAATATCTTTGAACAATAAAAGATAAGAGTTACTGTTCATGTTCAAAGTATGTTGACATCTTGAAGTTTAAGGTAATCGGTTCTACCCAATAAAAATAATCAAGTAGGAGTCGATATTACCCAATACAATTAATTAGCTAGGATCGATTACACCAATCACTAGGATCGGTCACACAAGTTACTAGGACCGGTTACATCAGTTACCAGGATCGATTACATCAATTGCCAGGACCGGTTACACCAATTACCTTATAAAATTAATCAGGTAGGGACTGGTTACTACCTCATAAAAATAATTAGGTAGGATCGGTTACACCTATATATGGTATCTACTTGTGATCGGTCACACCAGTCACTAGGATCGGTTACACCAATTACATGGATCGATTACACAAGCTCTTGTGATCGGTCACACCAATTACTAGGATCGGTCACACCAATTACAAATATCGATCATACCATCTCAGGTGATTACTTAGGATCGGTTACACTAATTAAACAAAACTAGTCATACCAAATCATAGTCAATATGATTGGTTATAGTTAGTGTTTTGGGTGTGATTAATTTGTAATATAATTGAGTTTAGTATACGTGCAGGAAACAATTAGAAAAACGAATTGTGATTAGTTATACCAAGATACATAACAAGTTATGATCGGTTCTACTAACTCACACATATTGGTAATCCAAAGATATGCAATGAATAACAATACTAATAAGCCTAGCGATTTCCCTTTCAATTCATAAAACAAGTTCATGAATGTACTTCCTTTAAACAAATGTAAACATTATTTCCTAGGAAGAAATCTTCACCTTTACCCATACACATAATCACAATAGCATTCATACAATTATGTCGATGTCATATCTACGAAGTTCAAAAGATAAGTGTTATACTTCGTAGTCTAATTCCTTAATACTATGATCATATGATCATGTCTCACTACTAGAGTAATATAATCATTCACAGCTTCGCAGTTATGTTTTCAATATAGCACGACTTGAAAGATACGTTAAAAATGAAACAATTCAATTCAATATTACTAACCTCAAGAGGAAGGATGATGTCGCCTTTATAGTCCGTTACTTCTTCATGTTCTTCAGGTCTTCGAGTAATACTTGTATGTCTCAACATTCCTAGACTTTCTAGTCTAACCTAAACGAAGTTGTCTCTAGTACATAAGCAAGCGACTATTAGATGAGTTTTGATTCACTAAAATATGACAACCAAGTTTGACATACCAATGCTTGGTGGGTTCAACCGAGATATGATCTAACACCTTTCACCTGTGATATATGGGGGTTTTCGATAAAATGGTGGGCAAGATTTTTCAGGTCCAACATAAACTGAAATTTTAGAATTTGAAAGTTAAGTGATTTCATCACTTTCAACCAACTTATTATGATCATTAATTATTTAAGCAAAAAGCCCTTCCTCAATACTTTCAATTCTCATTTCATATAATTTATTTGATGTAGACGCAAAACAAAATAACAAAGTTGATCTGCGACAAAGATAACTAAGTCTGTATGCTTCTGAATTCTCACAATAGTTAGATATTGATGCTTCATCCATTATACTAAAAGAGTTGGCACCTTTCAACCATCTTTTCAGAATAAAATATGGGGGGAATATATTTATATCAAGCTTTGTTAGGACTTTTAACACATGTTTGCAAGGTAAACCTTAAAATTCAAAATTTTGATACTTGCAATATCCTTCATACACACCTGGCTTCATCTTCAATCTTTTTAGATAAATAAAAAGGAAAGGGTACCAAGTACACCACCAACTTTTTCGTTCGACAGCCTGTATGGGCAACACCTAATACAATTGCAAGTAGACCAACTAAATGATTCTTGACAATATGTATATATACTCTATACCTCTAACTCTTATCAATTAGAAAGTATAGACTATGAAATCCATGTACCTGATTGTTAAGAATATTACTTGGAAAATCTCAAAAATAAATATCCGAGATTAATCTAGTCGTATCCAAATAATTCAGTCGAAATTCTGCCAAGTAATAAACTTGTTATATATATCTTTCAAGATATGAATTCTACAAGAAACAAGTCTCGTAATCGATTACAATTATATGGACGTATCTACTAATATTGAATACGTAATACTTGTGTAAATTCTATTATAAAGATAAACAATATATAATGAAAAGGAAAAACACAAGATTCCAAAAAATTTGTTAGTGAGGAAACTGCAATAGCAGAAAAACCACGTGACCTCGTCCAGATTTGAACACCAAATTGTATTAAGCCTCTATAGACACTAGCCTACTATTAGACTTCGGACTGGAATGTAGTTGAGACGGAATCCACCCTTCAAGCGATTCAGTTACATTCGCACTCCTTATGTCTCTTGAACCTCACAAAGCTCTACGCAATTGATTCCCTTAGCTGAGGTCCTTTACATCCTAAGAGTTGTTTCAACCTAAGTGAAGACTTTTGATACCAATCTACCTCTAACAGATAAGCCAAATTGATTTCCCTTTAGATCAAGGATCAAGGTGTTTGTACCCAAAATTACTTTTGGGCACGAAACACGATGAATGGATAGTTTGGTGTGTATTTTGGGTTAGGAGACGAATTGAAGAACAAAATGAAAGACAGAGGTTTAACGTGGTTCGGCATAGGTTGCCTACGTCCACGGGCGAATCCCCTTGGGGAGAAATGTTTTATTGACTTTTGTATTACAAAGTATGTTTTTCTCTCCTCTTGGCCTCCCTTTTCCTGATTTCTTCCCTCTCCTATTTATACAATTCCACATCTAAATACAAACATAAATTACATTAACTGCTCATTCATGTCTCCATCATCAATTCTGAATGAAATAGCTGGAGTTAATTCTGCATGTATGAAACTGCTGCAATTAGTACCGCATGGTCAAACTGCTGCATTTAGCTTCGCATGGTGAAACCGTTGAAATGAATATTGCATGGTTGAAATCGTTGGACTTCAATTCGCATGGTCGAAAGCTCGCTGGACTTCAATTCGCATGGTGAAAGCTTTGGAATTCAGTGCATGAAACCGCACATTTATGCTTCCATGATAAATTTCGCATAAATAATGGCTGGCGATATTGGTGGACATTTGCCGGCGGAACAACCGACCGCATGGGTAGGGAACTGGCTTGATGGTTGTGAGCATGATGGCTTTGGCGAGTGTGGATGGAGGGGCGGCATGGTTGGAGACTGGTTGGCAGCGTGGAAGAGTTTTTGGCTGGGAATTGGTTTGCAGCTTTGCTGGCTACAAGACTGAAAATTGGCTAGGGGTGCGACTGACTTCGATAGTTGACCGACGATTGACCTTGACTGTTGACCGACCGTTGACCGTGACCTTGACCGGAAGTTGACTTTGATAGTTGACCGACTTTGACCATCGACCTTGACCGGAAGTTGACTTTGATAGTTGACCGACTTTGACCATTGACCAATCCGTGCGGTTACCACCACCACCACCTCCACCAACCACCGATACCACCACCAACAACAACCACCGGTGGGCTGCCTTGGTTGACTGGTTAGTGGGCTTGGATGAGGACCAAAACATGATTCAAGTATCAATTTGGCCCATTAAGTGGTATTTTTACTTATGGTACAAACACAAGGCTTGGAATTTGTTTTCAATAGACAAAGCTAGCAAATCTCACAAATCCGGAACACTTACACTCACTTAGATTAGAAGCCTAGATTTTTTACCACCGCTAAAGAACAATCTTCAACTTATCAATTAAGAAGAGTTTTCAGATATCTATCTTGAGGAATCACAAAGTCTAGGACAAAGAGAACTTTGCGATTACTATTTATCTTGCATGAAAGAGATTCCGAGAACCTCCATAACAGAAAAGCAAGATTAGGATACACGAACTATCAAGATAGTCATACCTGGCTTAACGAATCCCCAAAGTGAATTGTTTTAGTCGTAGACCTAATTATGTTTCTCAGAAGAAACATAGGTCAATAGAGGACGACTCTAGCAATCAACTAGGACATAGAAGTGTCAAGGATTGAATTTCCCAGTTGAAAGAGCATTTGTATTGTCGCAAGAAAAATATCATGGGGATTTACGTTCGCAAGGATATTTAGGCCTGTCATATTGTCGCAAGAAAAATATCTTGCAGAGGCAATAATACTAAAGAAATGATAAGACAAGATCAATGGGTCATTACATGAAAGTGTAAAGACGTCCTGCGATTTTGTCGCAATAATGAGAGGTGGAAAAATAAGACCTTTAACTAGGAAGGCAAAATAAGACCACACAAGATAAATGATAAGGCAAGATCAATGGGTCATCACATGAAAATGTAAGGACGTCCTGCGATCTTGTCGCAATGAAAAAATTCACATAAACAGTTTGAATGTAGATAACAGAGATCTTTCATCGCAAAAAAGATAATGGAAAACAAAATGGGAATTGTTAAACATCAAAGATTGTCTTCAAAGCAAGAAAGAAGAATAATAAACGAGTAAATACATCTCAAATATGATTGAAGTACATAAAGAAGTAACAATGCAAGAAGTAAAATTACAAGAAAAGTTCAGTTCTCAATATCAATTTTTTCGCCAGAAGGAGATACTGGATGTTCTTCAACAATTTTATTAGCCTCACCAACTTCCACAATTTCGCCAGTTATTGCATTCTCGCCAGACCCTCCTTCACCTAAATTATTATTGACAGCTTCATTAGGTGGGATTACCTCTTCATTTGCGGAATCTTCTCCACTTTCATAATCATAATCACTATCAGGAGGGTTAGGAATTTCATCATCACCTACTTCCAGAGGTTCGACAGATACAAGATCAAGAGATTTGGACAATAAGACATCATTCACAAGAACTTCAGCTTTGAGGTGAAATTGGCGAAGGAGTGCTTTCTGATGATTCCTACTCTCTATATCTTTAGAGTAAGCGAGATCGCAAGCTCCAAAGATATTCTCCAAATGATCCATGGCACTGTCAAAATTATCTCCAACCAAACCTTTCAGTCGAGATCGCAAGCTCTTTTCGTTAGAAACAAGTAAGGCGTTTTCCTTCGCAAGAGAAGAGTAAGATCCTTCTAACTTGGAATATTGATTCTTGAGTTGGCTTGTTTTTATACTTAAAGTTATTCTACCTTGGATAAGTTTATCCCTCTCAACAGTAACTTCTTCGAGTTTACTTCTCAGCGAACAGAGAGATTGTTCTTGTTCTTTACACATTTTTTGATAGACATCAAGTTGTTGCGAGGAAATCGCCAATTTGTTTAACAGAGCTCGCTTCTCTTGAGAAAGAGTTCCATTTTCATCTGATAAAGTTTCCAACTCCAAATTAGCTTTAGTCAAAGAGTAAGAGAGACGAGATAATTCACTACTTAATGAGTCTTGCTTCTGAACTAAGTCAGCATTTTCTTTAGAAAGATTATCTATTTGATCAACAGAGTATGTATGAAGATTATCTAATTGGTTATATTGCTCCATCCAAACGTCTCTATCCATTCGAGCTTCTTCAACAACAGATTCCAACTGATATATCTCTATTTTTCGCTTCTGGTTCAAAGCTTGAAGGGCGAACAAGGGCTTGAAGATTAAAAAAAAAAAAAAAAAAAAAAAAAAAATTGAGAAAGGGGAGGGGAGTTGTACCTTTTAATTCTTCGTTCTTCTTGCGAAGATTGTCACGATCCAGTGAAACATTTTGAAATTTTTGATTCTCAAGATGGAGAATGTCACACTTTGCAGTCATGGCTTGGAGATTATTCTTCAAAATTTTAACTTCTTGCTCTAAAGATGTTTGCAAAATTCTGTCAAAACCAAAGTATTTACTCAAAATCTCGCAGACATTAGACTTAAATTTTAACTTCTTGCTCATTCATAATATCTGATAAAACTTTGAAAGCCACGTCCATCCCCTCCAAATTTTCCTTAGTAAGAGGTATAGACTCGGATGAAGAAGTAATGACGACAGAAGAGGGGAGAGTTGAATCGTCTTTCGTCGCAGGAATGTCATGTGAAGATAAAATCTAATGAAGGTTAATGACTGGGGGAAAGGCAGAGGCATCGATAGTAGAAGAAGAAAAGGGTTCATTCACAACAGGACTATCATGAGGAACTTCATCTATGGAAAACTCAGGCATAGGAGGAAAATCAGAAGCGACATTTTCGTGAGACGGCAAGAGTAGATTTATCTTGCGATGATATCGCAGGAGGAGTTGTAAGCTTAAATATAGGAAAAGTAACAGAAGTTTCAACATTTTTAGAACGACGAGATCTTTTGGGGATCTATCGACGTTTTTGTCATCCTGCGAATCACAAGTTAAATAAGAAACAGAGGCAACAATATTGTTATTAGAAGAGTAAATGTTTCTTAATACCTTGCTATTCGCAGGCTTTCTCTTGTGTGCAACGGATTTTGGTTGCGAACCCTTGGATGTTTTAGGATTTTGGACTGTGAATTTGGTAACAGAGGCGTTCTTACTAAAACAGAAACAATAAGGGAATCAATCAGAGATGAACAAAATCAAATAAAGTAATCTCAGTAGAAGAGTTCAAATAGATCACATGCAGTATGATCTACAAACCTTGATGGCTCTATAAAAACAGTAGCAGAGAAGATTTACAGCAAGATGAACAACAACAAAAAGTTGCAGACAATAAAGAATTCACAAAGAATGCAGAGATGAAGAAGATGAAGTAAAAGAAAATAAAGATATCCTTGATAGATCTCTTCTTAAATAGACAAGAAAAGGATGACCGGTTAGCATTTAATGTGCCAGTAAAAAGGGGAATATGTAGCACGTGTAAGCAGTTATACTGGATTCACGGAAGCTTGTCGGCAGAAAATTAAAGGAAAGATTTGAACGGCCGCAGCGTTTTGAAAGTACTAGTTCTCATGATGTTCTTTCCTTCGCAGAGAAGACATGAGAAGAGGCAAGATGTAGGATCAGAATATCGCAACACCAAGACTCTCGCGAAATCAACAAACGACACACTGCGAAGACATCGCGGGCTGGGACTAAAAACGACGTAACGGATGACGACAGCCTAAATACAAGAAAGATATGAATATGTAGAGAAATCTAGGAGTAACGCGAGATTTAGCATATATATACTTGCGAGAATATCGCAAGCCAGATCCGAAAATAAAGGACGACTTAGCTGTCATCCACTATGTAATGTCCTATATAAAGTGCCGAGTAGACTTTGGAGAGGTGGAGATCTTTTTCGAGTGTTGAGCAAGTCATTAAGAGAGAGAAAGTTTAGAGTGGTTGTAATTCTTTAGTTTATCTCCTTTTCATCTTGTAACATTTTTGGAGTTTGATCAATAAAAATTATAATCGTTCGTCTTAAAATGATTTGATTGTGTGGATTCTTGTGAGGGGTGTAGTTTGGGATTTCCTGCAACTACATAAGGGTTATACCCTTTTCTATCGTATTCTCCGTTTCTCCTCCATTTCTTTTCTCCACATTTCCTTCTTCTTCTTCCCTCTCTCAAACTTTCCTCTCAAGAAGAGAAGAGACCGTCGTCCACCATATTCTGAGCGGCTATGCCACCAAACCACCATCTTATAATCATCATCACCAGATTCACCACCAACTTCTCATCCACCATCTGACCATCTTTGAATCTTCCTTTTCTATTTAGTTGTTTATGGGTGAAAACTACTCCTGCTGGATTTGGTAATTTGGGGTGTGTGGATGATGAATGAATCTAAACCCCTAAACAAATGCACTGTGCGATGAGTGCTTGTAGATTCGGAAATCAATCTGTGCAAGTCCGGCCTAAACCAAGAAATGGCCATTCCAGACTTGTTTCGGTCACAAAGTGAAGGAGATGGGGTTGATCTTACGGAGGGAAGCGAAGAAGGTGTTGAGATTGTGAAGGTGTTGGCTTGCTTATGACTTGTAACAGAAAGCTGAACCGGCTTACAGGATGCAAGCTATCAGTTCTGGTGTTTTGTATCAACACTTGGTTTCTCTTTCTTGTCTGGACTTGCTCTTGTTGGCGGAAATAGGGAGGAGAACCTATTTATACAAGTCATTGAGCCTTATTCACGTCTCTCGTGGGAAGTGGAGGAAGTGGAGTGATGGAGTAGTGGAGTTGTGTGTCGATGCTACACGATCAGTCTTGCCCACTTCACCTGTCATCGCTAACCTTCCATAACTTCCTAACACGTTCTTGTGATGGCGCGTTGCACGCCGTAAACCGCCAGACCAATACCCCAGTATGTATCCCCCCAGTTTGTGACATGATTGATGTCTGGAATATGTGGATCGTGGATCCACGAAAGGTAGCATGTAATCTTTTGAATTGAATAACTGCGTTATTCGGGAAGTTGATACTTGTGAAGTATCATGTGTATTTTATGCAGTCTTGCATCATGGTGTGGTAAAGTGATGGGTGGTGCATCATAAAAAGGTGTGGCCTTATCGTGCCATTTAAAGTGATGGGTGGTGACGCCTCACCGAATTAAATTAACGGGGACATTAGGGTTGTATAACCAAGTGGTGAAGTTGGACGGACGAGATGATCTTTGAGACACTCATCTGCGACCGTTAATGAATTAGGGTTTTTGAAGAGGTGCGCAAGCATCACTTTTCAAGGAGAGGTCGAAACCAAGCATGGGAAGGTTTTGGAAAGGACCGAGTAATGAGGCTAGGGCATGCGTATAGATAACATACCGGTGTACACGTCCATATCTCACTGTCCCATGAAGGTTCAATCTAGGCCACTCAATTTGACCGGCAAAGAGGAGTGGTGGAGATCGATTTTTTAATAGGAATTTGGTACCGCAAAAAGCCGCGCACCATGCTCACTTCCGGCGCGCGTTCCAAGATGACCTAACTTGGTCGGTCTTGGCCGACCGGTCTGGCGTGTAAGTGGTAGGCTGGTGTTCACGCCTATACCTGACTATCCCATGAAAACGTGATCTGAACCACTCAAATCGTCCGGCGAAGTTGAGCGGTCGAGATTAGTTTGCGGTTTGGGAGGTGTGACCACGCTAGTTTGAGCGCGTGTCTTGGAATGACCAGGCGTGATATGCCTTGGCCGATCGGGTGAGGGGATAGATGGGTCCACGGTGGTCATGCTGGTATGACCGGACCTGCTTAATCTAATCTTGGACCCTCCATTCGTACCGGAGAAGATGGACGCTCGTGATGCTCAAAACCCTAATTTTGGGTTTCAAGGCCGTGCGTCAATGCTTCATTCGGCGTATTCAATTGGGATAACCAACCATGGTTGGTCCTGACCGATTGGTCAGGTATGTAGGCGGGCCCATGGTGATTGTGTTGACATGCTCCGGGCCCTTTGAATCTACATCTACACCCTCCATCTATACCTGCGAAGATGGATGGTTAAGACTATTTTTCGACACATGTAATATGCCGCAAACCCTAATTTTAGGGTTTTCCGCCCATACTGCTATGGTTTGGACGTTTTGGCAAGCTAGGCCAATTCTGGAGGGAGGCCGACCATGCGGGGTCCGCGTTGGTTCGGCAGTGGATATTCCATACTTGCTTGGGGGTGATGGAATTGATCTGGGTCATCCAATCATGCTTGTGGAGTTGGATGACTGTGATCATATCCGGACTGATACGGTCAGTCAGGATGCTCAATCGAGCTAGTATAACACACCGAGAGGGGCTCAATCGGGCTAGTATAACACACAGAGAGTCGGCTGTCGTACGGGTATTTCGTACATGGTTTCATTATAATGCTTGGAGGTTAGTGTTGCTCTGTAAGAGCAACACTCAGTCGTCATGCCGCACTGATAATGAGTATAGGAAATACAAGGTTGATTGCGCATTAATTAATAATGCTAGAAATTCACAGGGTATATGGGATTGTTGCTACATGCTCCAACCTTGGGTGAATTTCGTGTATTCATAGAATGGGATTGTTTCCACATGCTCCATTCTAGGTGAATTAAGTGAGGGAGTATCCAACACTTATTGATGGCCTTATCTTTTACAAGATGTCGCATAATTTTCTGGTTTTTACAATTTTAACCTTAAATGAAAATCCACCATCAACATTAAGTCCCCTGCCTAGCACATAATGGTTACACTATTGTGGGGTAGGCATGAGATGGTGACATACATATGTGAGAAAGTCAGGATAAAAGAAGTCTACCTGGAGGGATTCTGGTCGTGGGCAATCCTCCATACGTGCGCGATCTCAAGCCTTGATGGACCTGCTTCCTTCCTTAGGGTATTTAGATTAAGTCCCCTGCCTGGAGGGATTCTGGCCGTGGGTGCTTACACACTGCTGGTTGAATCGCTCGTGTATCCATATGTTCTTCTGATTCTTGATTAGGGCTCAAAAGAAAGCCTGACTTGGTCGGTGTCGTATCCCCATATATCGGGCACCGTAATCGTTTTAGGGTTTCCTCAGCATATATGCAAGTGTAGAGATTCTGAACCACTTTTACGATTTTGCAACAGGGCTTTCTCGTAGAAACTCCGTTTCCTTATCATGTCGAACACCAGTGGATCGTATTCTTCATACCATCAAGGATCCTCCATTAAACGTGCACGACCTGCGTCTGAGCTTCATGATGGATCCCCCGCTCGTGTTCTCCGAGTCAAGAAGATAATACCGGTTTGTATCTCCTTTTTTTCTGAACAATTGCTTGTTCTTCATAATGATCAGGTGAATAATCTTCTCATTCTTGCGAGAGATATCCTACCGGAACATGTGTGACGGTTATCGATGATGATGACTTAAACAGATCCTCTTCCTTCAAAATCAAACACGCCTACCCCTGTCGACCTCGAAGATGCTAACCGGGTGTCTCATCTTATGAAAACCCCAATGCAGGTATTTTATTCGATGTTCGCATGAAATGTTTATCCTCCAGCTACCGAGACGTCGGTGGATTCTTAGTGCGGAAGGAGTTCGTGCCTCTTTACACGAAGTTATGGAGAAAGTATGGTCATATCGCAACCAGGAATGTGGTCCAAGACTTTGTTCATCCGCTTCTGGTCACCACGGTAAACTATCTTCTTCCCATGATTGCTGAGATGGAGAACATTTCTATCCGCAACGTTGCCGAATCAAGCCTTGAAAAGTGGGAGGATATGGTATCTACCTGCGAATCCATGGAGTTCAACGTGGGCTGGTTGCGGAAGCGTCTTGATATTATCAAGGTCGATCGAGCGGGCATCCTCGTGAATGTTGTTCCTGCTGAGAAAGCTATCTTGGAAGAGGAGAAGGCTCTGGCCGCAGAATCAAAGGAGGTAGAGCGGGCTGTACAGGACTTGAAGAAAAGAACATAAAGATATCAAGCTAGACTGGATATGATGCTCTCAAGGAACTATAATCTTCTAGATGGCCTTTTCTAAGTCGTATTCAGCTGTATTCCTTTTATGTCAAAGTTTATTGAACATCTTTGCAGAATAAATTGCATGGGTTTTGATTGGTGAAACGGGTTTTTTGATGCATCTCTGAATATAATTGATGATTCAAACATGTAATGAAAATAAATGCATGTATTGTTGACAGAGCAGATAGTGGTCAGGCATAATATGCCTTGAGCCACTTTCCATTGATTACTGCTTCCAATTTGCCTCCGTCCACCTTAATAATTTTGTAGTAGCCAGTGTTGTAAGCCTTGGTGACTGTGTAAGGACCTTCCCATTTCGGTGAGAACTTTGGTGCGGACATGTCTTGTTGGATGTGTTTGGCCGTTTTCAAAACCAAATCTCCCACTTTGAAAACACGTGATTTCACAGTTTTGTTGTATGCCCTGGAAATTCTGTTCTTGTACACCTGAGTACATTCTTCTGCTTTGTCTCTTCTGAAATCCAGAGTATCTAACTCCGCTACTCTAGAGTTAGAGGCTTCAGCCTCGTTCCAGTGGATTCCGGTTGGTTGCCTGCGATCCTGGGCCGATGGGATTTTGATCTCTATTTGGGAGAATTGCATCCGCTCCGTAAACAAGTGAGTATGGGGAAACCCCAATGGAGCTTCTGGGTGATGTCCGGTATGCCCATAGTGCCATTGGTAACTGGTCGTGCCATTCCCTAGGATTGTCGTGTACTGTTCGACTGATGATTCGGATCAATGTCTTGTTGGTACTTTCAGCTTGTTCGTTCCCTTGAGGATAGTAGATGGTGGAGAAGACCTGTTTAATGCCATACTCCTCAAGTAACTCTCGTACCTGCTTATTGGCGAAGGGAGTGCCAATATCAGTGATGATATGCTTAGGCACGCCGAAACGACAAATAATATGTTCTTTTATGAATGCCGCAATTGTTGCTCCTGTAGTTCCTCGTAGGGGAATGGCCTCTACCCATTTGGTGAAGTATTTTGTCGCAGTTATGATGTACTCATGATGCTTCGATGATGGAGGATTGATTTTTCCGATAATGTCCAGTCCCCAACTGTAAAATGGCCATGGACTGCTTACCGAGTGTAAAGGGGTGGAAGGAGCGTGAACAAGGTTCCCATGAATTTGGCATTTGTGACTTTGCACAAAAGCGGGCCGCATCATCCTCCATGGTCGGCCAATAGTATTTCTCGTGTATCCGGAGAAACAGTTTCCTCTTCCCTTGATGTTCCCCTTCATGTGCTTCCTTCAAAGATGATTGGGATTTCTTCTCCAGCCTGTGCATCGTAGTAGATCACCTCCTAAGCTCTTGCGATACAGATCCCTTCATGCAATATGAACCGCTTAACCTTTTGCTTCATCTTGATAGCATCCTTTTGATTGGCAGGAGTTGTTCCGTCACGGAGATAACTAATGTACGGTTCTCTCCAGTCCCCAGTGTGGTTTACGTTAAAAACTTCCAATTGATGTGGAGGTAGTTGACAATTTGAGCAGGACTTGAAGTAGTCTCGGATTGAGTCTCCATCTCTCGGCCGCAATAGCCTGTGAAGCGTTGAAGTCGTCGGTAAATCGTTACCACCAGTGATTGTCCACAAATTTCGTTGTGAACATGATTCAGCTGTAGTTGTGCTTCGTCATCCCCAAGACATCTTGACAGGGAGCCATCCGGGTTCCGATTATACAGCATACTATGAAGCATGAGGAAGTTCCGCAGGGTTTTAAGACTGACCTTTCCTTGGGAGAGTGAGCTGTTGAGCTCTTGAATGATCGGAGTTCGCCAATCGTCGGTCTTGGTGTCTTTGTATTGTGATAACCATGTCGATTCTATGGTTCTCCTCTTTACTGTCAGGGTTTCTTCCAAACCTTCGAACTTAAATTTAGAAGCCAGTGTTGCTAGACAATCGGCATGTTTGTTGTTGCTCCGACTGACATGGGTTATGGTTGCGTCAGCAAAATAATTCAGTAACCTCTGTGCTTCTGATCGATATGGAGCTAGTGTTACTTCCTTTAGTGTGTATACCCCATTCATCTGATTCACCAGTAACTTGGAGTCACCTCTTATCTCCGTGCGCGTGACTCCCGCTTGCTTGGCTATTGATGTGACCCTATGAGAAAGGCTTCATACTCGCTGAGTTGTTGGTGCATTCAAGTCCATCTTGAAGGAGTGTGAGAATACTTCCCCGGTTGGAGATACTAATACCACGCCCGCTCCTCCAAAAGATATCGCTAGGGGTAGCAGAGCCATCAAAATACAAGAGCCACGCTTCTTCTTCCAAAACAGAGACGTCTAGGAATTCTCCAGGGAGATCTTCGTGTAGCCTTGTAGTGCCTTCTCCAGGAAATGCTGCCAGTAAGTCTGCAACTGCTTGACCCTTGATAGCTCTAGGTGACGCACACGTTATGTCCAGCTCTGACATTTGGAGAAGCCACTTGCCTGTCCTTCCAGTCAGGACCGGCTTTGAAAGTAAAAACTTTGCAGGATCAGATTTAGACACGAGTATCACCCTATTAGACAGTAGGTAATGCCTGAAATTTTGAATGGAATGGATCAAGGCTAAACATGCTTTCTCCGCTCTAGGGTATCCGAGTTCAAAGATCTCTCAATATTCGGGTATCAAGTAGTATATGGGATGTTCGATTTCCTCGTCGTCTTCCTGAGCGAGTAGAGCTCCTACTGCGGTGTCACTGAAGGCAGTGTAGAGATGTAGCGGCTTTCCTTGTGAAGGAGACTTCGTAACGGTTGGAGATGACAGTATTTTTTGAATCTTTTGAAAAGCCTCTTGCTGGGTTGTGGTCCAAATGAAGCTAGCTCCTTTCTTTAGCAGGGGAGTGAATGAGGCGGCAAGTTGGGCTAGACCCGGTATAAAACTTCGGATGTAGTTTACCTTGCCCATGAAACTTTGGAGTTCCTTCACAGTTCGTGGAGGTGGCATTGTGAGGATAGCTTGAGTCTTGGACGGGTCTACCTTGATCCCTTCCGCGGTTACTTGGAATCCTAGAAATTTTCCTGAAGAGACACCGAGAGCGCATTTCAAAGGATTCATCTTCAACTTGTATTCTCGACACCTCTCGAACACTTGCCATAAGACGTTGGTGTGATCTGCTCGAGCCCTTGACTTGACCACAATATCATCTACGTAGTCTTCTACTTGTTTATGCATCATGTCATGGAAGATTGCTGTCATAGCACGTTGGTACGTTGCGCCGGCGTTCTTTAAACCGAATGGCATAACAGTATAGTAAAAATTTCCAAGAGGGGTTCGGAAGGCTGTCTTACTTGCATCGTGCTCATACATCCTTATCTGATTGTAGCCGCTGTAACCATCCATGAAGGAAAACATGTTGTGTCCGCTAGTGGCATCTACTAACATGTCGATGTTAGGAAGGGGAAATTCGTCCTTGGGGCAGCACTTGTTCAAGTCTCTGAAATCCACGCAGCACCGAATCTGTCCATTTTTCTTCTTTACCGGGACCACATTAGCTAACCAGGTCGGATGATGAATAGGTCTGATGAAGCCAGCAGCTAGTAACTTCTGAATTTCGTTCTTGATTTGTTCTTCTACCTCATGTCTGAATTGCCTCGGAGATTGCTTGATTGGCTTGGATCCAGGTATGACATGTAAGTGATGGGTGACCAATTTTTCATCCAGTCCAGGCATTTCCTCGTATGTCCAGGCGAACACATCTTGGTACTCCTTGAGTAGTTGAACAAGACTCGTACGTTCGTCTGTGGATAGAGTCGAACTGATAGAGACCGGCCTGGGAGATTCTTCATTCCCGATGTTAACAGTCTCGAGCTCGTCAGTCGTGGAATTGGTTCCATCTTGTAGTTGTCGCGGGGTGTCCAATACCTCCTCTTGTATTCCGTCGTTCTTGCAGCATTCAATTGGGCGGAGAGACTGGGTGCCAGTCTCTCCGCTAATTGCTAACAGCGGCGCCGGTATATTGTCTTCCCCTTCTGGTCACGTTTTGCTTCAAAAGTGCGTTCCCTTTTGGTGTGAATGTGGGTTGAAGCTTCACTGGATAAAGATGGACACTTCGTCATAGAAGGCGTGTCGTGGTGCTTGGCCCTCAGTGATGCAAGTCGGTCTTCTTCCTGGATTGAAGCCCACGTGGGTAGTGGGGTGCACAGGACTTTGTCTGATCCTCTCTGCGAGGTACCTTTTGGCTCGAACAGCTCCACTCCGCATATTGGTGCGTACGGAGACAATGATGCAGGAATGCGGATGACTTTCTCATTTAGCATGGTCTTCAGGAACTGGTGATACGTTGAGGGAATGACCTTGTTGTCGTGAAGCCACGGTCTCCCCAGTATCATATGGTAGTCCGGCTCCTTTTCTATGACTTCAAACTTTGCTCTTGACTGAACGGGCCCTACTGATAAATTCATATTGACATACCCGTATGTGCTGGTCTGATTTCCTTCGAAGTCCATCATCGTGGTGGGCTGTCGTACAATCTTGCATAGGCTAACCTTGGCTGTCTTGAGAGTCTTGAGAGTAATCACATTCGAAGATGCTCCTGTGTCGACGAGGGCCCTCCCGAACTCTGAACCCTTGATGTGAGCGGTAACATGTAGGGCCCGATTGTGACCTTCCTCTGCCATCATGTCGTCTTCTGTGAATGTAACATTATTTACAGATGTTTCCGATGTAGTTAAGATTTATGGACGAGAAGGAGTCAGGTGTAGGTCCAGAGCTATTTTATTAACTGCAGCAAACGTCTCTGCCCGTTTATTCTTCGAGAGGTGCAAGAGTTCACACAAGCTTTCCACTAGAGATGCCGCTCCTGATCCACTGGCCTCTGGTTCGTAGTAAAACTGTTGATCTGAGGGGAACTAGTCCCCGGTGTAGAGGTCTCCGGAACGCTCATCTCTGATGTCATCTTGATGAGGAGATCGAGTATGCCGTTTACCGCTTCTTTGATTAGCTCCATGTTCTTCGTGTGAATTTCCTGTACCCGTGCTAGTTCGCTTAATGTTGGAAATCTCCTGATCATGTCGTCAGATACGCCGTTAGGAGGAGGGGTATCTCCGTTGGAGGAACCGTCGGGATTTGAGGCTGTCGAGGCGGTCCTAAGACCAACCATCTCGAAATTGATTGAATGGTATTGAAGAAATTGACTTTACAACCGAGAGATCAACCTCCCGATGTGGTCGCCAATTGTTTATGGGTGAAAACTACTCCTGCTGGATTTGGTAATTTGGGGTGTGTGGATGAGGAATGAATCTAAACCCCTAAACAAATGCACTGCGCGATGAGTGCTTGTAGATTCGGAAATCAATCTGTGCAAGTACGGCCTAAACCAAGAAATGGCCGTTCCGGGACTTGTTTCGGTCACAAAGTGAAGGAGATGGGGTTGATCTTAGGGAGGGAAGCGAAGAAGGTGTTGAGATTGTGAAGGTGTTGGCTTGCTTATGACTTGTAACAGAAAGCTGAACCGGCTTACAGGATGCAAGCTATCAGTTCCGGTGTTTTGTATCAACACTTGGTTTCTGTTTCTTGTCTGGACTTGCTCTTGTTGGCGGAAATAGGGAGGAGAACCTATTTATACAAGTCATTGAGCCTTATTCACGTCTCTCGTGGGAAGTGGAGGAAGTGGAGTGATGGAGTAGTGGAGTTGTGTGTCGATGCTACACGATCAGTCTTGCCCACTTCACCTGTCATCGCTAACCTTCCATAACTTCCTAACACGTTCTTGTGATGGCGCGTTGCACGCCGTAAACCGCCAGACCAATACCCCAGTATGTATCCCCCCAGTTTGTGACATGATTGATGTTTGGAATGTGTGGATCGTGGATCCACGAAAGGTAGCATGTAATGCTGAATTGAATAACTGCGTTATTCGGGAAGTTGATACTTGTGAAGTATCATGTGTATTTTATGTGTGTTCGCATCATGGTGTGGTAAAGTGATGGGTGGTGACGCCTCACCGACCAATTAACTCGACCGGGGTTGTATAACCAAGCTGGTGAAGTTGGACGGACGAGATGATCTTTGAGACACTCATCTGCGACCGTTAATGAATTAGGGTTTTTGAAGAGGTGCGCAAGCATCACTTTTCAGCTTGGTCGAAACCAAGCATGGGAAGGTTTTTGGAAAGGACCGACCGGGCATGCGTGTAGACAACATACCGGCGTACACGTCCATATCTCACTGTCCCATGAAGGTGCAATCTAGGCCACTCAATTTGACCGGTAAAGAGGAGTGGTGGAGATCGATTTTTTAATAGGAATTTGGTACCGCAAAAAGCCGCGCACCATGCTCACTTCCGGCGCGCGTTCCAAGATAACCTAACTTGGTCGGTCTTGGCCGACCGGTCTGGCATGTAAGTGGTAGGCTGGTGTTCATGCCTATACCTGACTATCCCATGAAAACGTGATCTGAACCACTCAAATCGTCCGGCGAAGTTGAGCGGTCGAGATTAGTTTGCGGTTTGGGAGGTGTGACCACGTTAGTTTGAGCGCGCGTCTTGGAATGACCAGGCGTGATATGCCTTGGCCGATCGGGTGAGGGGATAGATGGGTCCACGGTGGTCATCTTTGGTATGACCGGACACGCTTAATCTAATTTTGGACCCTCCATTCGTACCGGAGAAGATGGACGCTCGTGATGCTCAAAACCCTAATTTTGGGTTTCAAGGCCGTGCGTCAATGCTTCATTCGGCGTACGAATTGGGATAACCAACCATGGTTGGTCCTGACCGATTGGTCAGGTATGTAGGCGGGCCCATGGTGATTGTGTTGACATGCTCCGGGCCCTTTGAATCTACATCTACACCCTTCATCTATACCTGCGAAGATGGATGGTTAAGACTATTTTTCGACACATGTAATATGCCGCAAACCCTAATTTTAGGGTTTTCCGCCCATACTGCTATGGTTTGGACATTTTGGCAAGCTAGGCCAATTCTGGAGGGAGGCCGACCATGCGGGGTCCGCGTTGGTTCGGTAGTGGATATTCCATACCTGCTTGGGGGTGATGGAATTGATCTGGGTCATCCAATCATGCTTGTGGAGTTGGATGACTGTGATCATATCCGGACTGATACGGTCAGTCCGGATGCTCAATCGGCTAGTATAACACACCGAGAGGGGCTCAATCGGGCTAGTATAACACACCGAGAGTCAGCCTGTACGGGTATTTCGTACATGGTTTCATTATAATGCTTGGAGGTTCGTGTTGCTCTGTAAGAGCAACACTCAGTCGTCATGCCGCACTGATAATGAATACAGGAAATACAAGGCTGATTGCGCATTAATTAATAATGCTAGAAATTCACAGGGTATATGGGATTGTTGCTACATGCTCCAACCTGGGTGAATTTCGTGTATTCATAGAATGGGATTGTTGCCACATGCTCCATTCTAGGTGAATTAAGTGAGGGAGTATCCAACACTTATTGATGGCCTTATCTTTTACAAGATGTCAGCGCATAATTTTCTGGTTTTTACAATTTTAACCTTAAATGAAAATCCACCATCAACATTAGTGCAAGTCTGCAACAGGTAATAACAACTAATAATAGTTAGGGTTTTTGAAAACTAATTAGTTTTTGTTTTTCTATTTAGTTTTTGTTGATTTCTTTAGATTTGAAATTGATTGTAATTTTTGATTTTTGATTTTAGGGTTTTGGAATTTCTGGTTGTTGATGGTGGTTTTCAGTTCAGGGTCAAAATTGTAAAACCCTGTATTTAATGCGCTGTCATCCTGCAAAGGAACAAAAGCCATTTGAAAGTGATGAGTGTTTAAACCTCTTTACTTAAATATGTATTGAGTAATTCGACATATTTATGAAATTTATCAGAATGGTGCATCAATCTCAGATATTCTATTATGTTCAACCTATCGCATTGACCTACCTGATATTTTCCTATGCTATGTTCCCAGCCGAACGCTCATTATTGACATGACATGACGATTAAGTGTGTTCACTCTCAGCGGAGTAGCATGAATCTCCCGAAGTGTCAGTATTGAGATCTGCATGAAAATACCCACACGGGCTACATCACTCTCTGATAAAGAGAATCTCGTATCGACGCGTTTTTAAGTTAGCTCGATCATGCTTGAATTCCTTAAGGAAATCTAGACTGTTAATATCAGTCTCAGAAACGATCACGGCCACACAATTTGGTCGCGCAATTCAACAAACCTAGACCACTCCTGGCAGAACTAGGTAATTACTGCATTGACCGCCCGTGGGCCCACCAACGTCCCAACCAACCGGACTTTGCCTAAACGCATCCCACCGTTGTTAAACGCTAACCCTAAACATGGTGGTCTTGTTATTGAAAGAAGCTCGAATGAGATAAACTGTATAAAACAGTCTCAAAAGTGTCACAACCGTCCAACTTTACCATCCTGGTTGGACGACTTGGATTTTCTTACGAGTGATTAAGGAAGTGCTAGCATGCACAGCGGCGGCCCAGCCTTCCCCCCCACTTGATCGGTCTGTCCACAACAAGTCTATAGGATAATGAATCGTTTTGGCCAGACTATGGCAGACGTGATGCTTTTAAAACCCTAATTTGGGTCGCGGAAGTGTATTAGCGTCTTAAATCGATCACGACCATCCAACTTATACAGCCTGTTTGGATGGCTTAGATCGCGTTTTGGACAGTCAGGGAGGTGCGCACGAGTTCACCACCAACCCAACACTATTCCTGCTCGATCGACTTACCTATGGGAAGTCAATGATGCATTGAATTGCTCGATCGAACTAGAGAAGCCGCGGCTGTTTCAAAACCCTAATTGGGTTTGCGGCAACATACTCCTGTCGTAAATTAATCACAACCATCCATCTTCGCCAGCCTAAATGAGTGGTATCTAGATTCAGGCGATCTCGAAGATGTTAATGTGATCACCGTCGACCCACCTTTTCACATGACCGACCGGCCTATTCAAACTAGGGCTCGATCCCTCGAAACGCTCGCCCAAAGAGGGGTGGGCCACATGATTTCTAAACTCTAAGTTGCATCAACGGCAATATGTAACTGCCACAACTCATCTTGTCCACCCAACTTTGCTAACCTAGTTGGACGATGTAGATTTATTTCAACAAACCAACAATGTAGCATGGCAATCACGACCACCTCTCTTTCACGGGGAGCGATCGACCAAGTGATGGCTCGTCCATACGGCCTTCAAATGATCACCCAAAGATGATCGGTCATGCTACCCTTTTAAGACGCCCAATCCACGACTTATTCAATCGAGCTCTAAAAAAATGATGCTTCATACACATCGATTACTTTGAGTTGTTTAAATGCGATGCTTTACATGCATCGAATACATTCATATTTTATGTCGGCCTCATAAACAACTTAGTTGTTTCACCTAATAGAATCATATGATATTCTCTGTGGCAGGTCCCACAACTTGACCCACTCATTCGAGACATCAAACATGTCACAAACTGGGGTATTGGTCTGGCAGTTTACAGCGTGCGGCGTGCAACGCGCCCATTATGAGAAAGTGTCAGGAAAGACGGACAGTTAATGAGAGTAGTGGGTGAATGTATGATCAGTCTTCCATCATCACGGAAACACGATGATCACCTTCCGCACAAACCCACTTCTCCACTACTTAACTTCCTCCACTTCCTAAGAGATCAGGGTGCGCTCAATGACTTGTATAAATAGGTTTTCAATCTATTTCGAAAAGAGAACACAAGTGTTATCAACACAAGTAGCCAGAAACCATTTTCTGATATGCAAGTCATAAACAGCCACACCTTCAACACTCTGATCTCAAACACCTTCTCCGCTTCCCTCCCTAAGATCAACCTTTCTCCTTCACCTTGTGACCGAATTGAATCTGGAACGGCCATTTCTTGGTTTAGGACAGAGTCTTACAGATTGATCTCTCGAACCTAAAAGCATTCCCGTGAAGTGCATTTGTTTAGGGTTTGAATTCGTTTCTCATCAACACACCCCAAATTACTAAAAACAGCAGAATCAGTTTTACCCCAAAACAACTGGCAACCACAGTAGGAGATTAATCTCTCGGTTGCGAAGCCAATTTCTCAATTTTCATTCCAATCTTCCCAAACTCAAGATGGTGGATCTTAGGTCTAAATTCAATCATTAACCAGAATTCACTTCAATTACCAATCCCAACTTTCCGCTTCATGATGTATCCCGGCCATCCGAAACACTTCCAAAGCCGCCAATGCTCGAAATCCAATTTTCATGAAAGGTATGGCAAAATATTAGAAGAAGTTGTCACAAATCAAGCTGATATTGTCAAGATGAAAAATGAGACGTTTTGTCTCTTAAAAGTATGGCAAACCGGCTGTAGCAAGAGCCAACAAACATTCGCTCGAAGAACGCCACCAAATTTCAGAGATAACACAAAAAATGTTGAATCCTTGTATGAAGTCTGTGCCTCCGCCAACGATGATGCAGACAGGGTATGTATATGTATCGAACGAGAGCAAAAGGGAATGACCAACACCAGTGTACCATCCGCAAACGCAGTCAACACATCCCATGGTGTTACATCCTCTAGAACCAACACCAGCAGCACCGAAAGCATCCCCTTTGGCGTGACGCCTCCTACTACCAGAGCCAGAGCCGCCGCTACTCCTAATATTTCTTCGAGCACGACGCCTCCAATCATATCCAGGGCTGCTACCACTCCTTCATCAGGACGAGAGACTGGAGGAGCCATAGGCAGCCGACCTCCCATTACCATTATCGATTTAATGGAGAGACAGGAAGTTCTTGCCAAAATTCAGACGGGCATGGCCACAACTCAGAATGAGCGAAACAACAAACATCTGATTGATTATGTCAAGGGATTCAGAATTCAGGCGTTCGATTGTCATGATCCAAATGTGGTTGA
The DNA here is from genome assembly GCA_023531295.1 of Papaver armeniacum. NCBI lineage: Eukaryota > Viridiplantae > Streptophyta > Magnoliopsida > Ranunculales > Papaveraceae > Papaver > Papaver armeniacum. Next base: position 30,880 of record JAJJWW010019370.1, read on the forward strand.
ACATCAATTGGTGGAATTGTGCATTAATGCTTTCTGGGAACTCCGTTCACAAAACCGCAGGCGTCTGTTTCCAGTCAGGGAAGCTGCTCCCAAATCTCAATCTTTCATGGAAAGCGCGACCGATAGATGCAACTAGGGATCCCTAACCGCTGCTCACTTGAAGGATGTTTAGTTTCACAGACGCGGCCTCCGATTTTAGCATTGTCACCGTCAAGATTCTGAGAGCTGCAAAGATTTCAAAGCAGGAAGCTGTTCATTACCCAACCATAATCAAAAACTCAAAGGGAGAATCCATAGGCGCTTACGGGTACATCAACCTCGAAATCAAGGCAAAGCTAGGAGTATGTCCTTTGCCAATGTCTATACCTGAGAGGGTCTTCAACAAGCCATCCAATACTGAAGATTATTTGTTGCTGCATGGACAACTTGCCAATGTGACGCAATTGCCTGGAGAGTGTAGCTTCGCAGGTTCCACGAGTAAGTCTTGTTGAACAACTCTCTTTACAACCGGCTATTTTTCGTCCCATCAAGACCTGGGGACTTTTGCCCGTCTATCAATCCATCAACTTCCTGATATCACCACTAACGCCATATGCTGCTTACTCACGGGAGAGACTGATATACCCAAAGCCCAATCATGCGCGAAGGACATGCCTAGCGGATACAGAGCTAAGTAACTATCCTTAAACTAAATGTTTTATATATATTAGGCATATCAAATAAATTTTAAATATCTTAGTGTTGAGACGTGCAAATTCCTCAACACTCACTACTGTGTTGCTAGGCATGCTGCTTCAACACATCCTACCTCTTAGTGTTAAGACGTGCAAATTCCTCAACACTCACTACTATGTTGCAAGGCATGCTACTTCAACACATCCTTCCTCATAGTGTTGAGACGTGAAAATTCCTCAACATTCAATACTATATTGCCAGGCATGCTGCTTCAACACATCCTTCCTCCTAGTGTTGAGATGTGCAAATTCCTCAACACTCACTACTGTGTTGCCAAGAATGCTGCTTCAACATATCTTTCCTCTTAGTGTTGAGACGTGCAAATTCCTCAACACTCACTACTATGTTGCCAGGCATGCTGCTTCAACACATCTTTCCTCTTAGTGTTGAGACGTGCAAATTCCTCAACACTCACTACTGTGTTGCCAGGCATGCTGCTTCAACACATCCTTCCTCTTAGTGTTGAGACGTGCAAATTCCTCAACACTCACTACTGTGTTTCCAGGCTTGCTGCTTCAACACATCCTTCCTCTTAGTGTTGAGACGTGCAAATTCCTCAACACTCACTACTGTGTTGCCGGGCATGCTGCTTCAACACATCATTCCTCTTAGTGTTGAGATGTGCAAATGCCTCAACACTCACTACTGTGTTTCCAGGCATGCTGCTTCAACACATCTTTCCTCTTAGTGTTGAGACGTGAAAATTCCTCAACACTCAGTACTGTGTTGCCAGGCATGCTGCTTCAACACATCCTTCCTCTTAGTGTTGAGACGTGCAAATTCCTCAACACTCACTACTGTGTTGCCAGGCATGCTGCTTCAAAATATCTTTCCTCTTAATGTGGAGACGCTCAAATTCCTCAACACTCACTAGTGTGTTGCCAGGCATGCTGCTTCAATACATCTTTCCTCTTAGTGTTGAGACGTGCGAATTCCTCAACACTCACTACTGTGTTGCTGCTTCAACACATCCTTTCTCTTAGTGTTGAGATGTGCAAATTCCTCAACACTCAGTACTGTGTTGCCAGGCATGCTGCTTCAACACATCCTTCCTCTCAGTGTTGAGACGTGCAAATTCCTCAACACTCACTACTGTGTTGCCAGGCATGCTGCTTCAACACATCCTTCCTCTTAGTGTTGAGATGTGCAAATTCCTCAACACTTACTCTTGTGTTGCCAGGCATCTTTGCTTCAACACATCCTTCCTCTTAGTGTTGAGACGTGCAAATTCCTCAACACTCACTATTGTGTTGCCAGGCATACTGCTTCAACACATCCTTCTTATTAGTGTTGAGATGTGCAAATTACTCAACACTCACTACTGTGTTTCCAGGCATGCTGCTTCAACACATCCTTCCTCTTAGTGTTGATACGTGTAAATTCCTCAACACTCACTATTGTGTTGCCAGGCATGCTGCTTCAACACATCCTTCCTCTTAGTGTTGAGACGTGCAAATTCCTCAACACTCACTACTGTGTTGCCAGGCATGCTGCTTCAACACATCTTTCCTCTTAGTGTTGAGACGTGCAAATTTCTCGGGCATGTTGCCGGGCATTTGCAACACATCCTACCTCTTAGTGTTGAGACGTGCAAATTCCTCAACACTCACTACTTTGCTGCCAGGCATGCTGCTTCAACACATCCTTCCTCTTAGTGTTGAGACGTGCAAATTCCTCAACACTCAATACTGTGTTGCCAGGCATGCTACTTCAACACATCCTTCCTCTTAGTGTAAAGACGTGCAAATTCCTCGAAACTCACTACTGTGTTGCCAGGCATGCTGCTTCAACACATCCTTCCTCTTAGTGTTGAGACGTGCAAATTCTTCAACACTCAATACTTTGTTGCCAGGAATGCTGCTTCAACACATCTTTCCTCTTAGTGTTGAGACGTGCAAATTCCTCAACACTCACTACTATGTTGCCATGCATGTTGCTTCAACACATCCTTCCTCTTAGTGTTGAGACATGCAAATTCCTTAACGCTCACTATTGTGTTGCCATGCATGCTGCTTCAAGACATCCTTTCTCTTAGTGTTGAGACGTGCAAATTCCTCAACGCTCACTAATGTGTTGTCAGGCATGCTGCCTCAACATATCCTCACCTTTGTGTTGAGACGAAGCAATTCCTCAACGCTCACTACTGTATTTTTCAGGCATCACTGCCTCAACACATCTTCCTCTTAGTGTTGAGGCGCGCAATCTCCTCATCACTCACTCGTGTTTCCAGGCGTCACTGCCTCAACACATCATAGTGCTGGCGGCTCCACCACCTCAACACTCATCTTTGTATTCAAGGATCAACTTCCTTAATACTCATCAGTCGAGGCTCCACTACTAAAATACATCATTTTAGTGTTCTCGGCATCAACGTACCAGAAGGGTGATTGCTACTTGCTTCGACATTTCATTAAACATATCCTGCTCAAGAGCCGAGCCAGCCTCTATCCTGGTAATGTACGCCAAGCTTCTCTCATGAATTTCTTTGACTGTCACCATCTAATGCTTACCCCGCAATAGCGTCGCTATTACGTGCTAAGCAGAGGACTTAATGTTGATGGTGGTTTTCAGTTCAGGGTCAAAATTGTAAAACACTGTATTTAATGCGCTGTCATCCTGCAAAGGAACAAAAGCCATTTGAAAGTGATTAGTGTTTAAACCTCTTTACTTATATATGTATTGATTAATTCGACATATTTATGAAATTTATCAGAATGGTGCATCAATCCCAGATATTCTATAAAATTCAACTTATCGCATTAATTACTAATGCATTGACCTGCCTGATATTTTCCTATGCTATGTTCCCAGCCGAACTCTCGTTATTGACATGACATGACGATTAAGTGTGTTCACTCTCAGCAGAGTAGCATGAATCTCCCGAAGTGTCATTATTGAGATATGCATGAAAATACCCACACGGGCTACATCACTCTCTGACAAAGAGAATCTCGTATCGACGCGTTTTTAAGTTAGATCGATCATGCTTGAATTCCTTAAGAAAAATCTAGACTGTTAATATCAGTATCAGAAACGATCACGACCACATAATTTGGCCGTGCAATTCAACAAACCTAAACCACTCCTGGCAGAACTAAGTAATTACTGCATTGACCGCCCGTGGGCCCACCAACGTCCCAACCAACCGGACTTTGCCCAAACGCATCCCAGCGTTGTCAAACGCTAACCCTAAACAGGGTGGTCGCGTTATTGAAAGAAGCTCGAATGAGCTAAACTGTCTAAAACAATCTCGAAAGTGTCACAACCGTCCAACTTTACCATCCTGGTTGGACGGCTTGGATTTTCTTACTAGTGATTAAGGAAGTGCTAGCATGCACACCGGTGGCCCAGCCTTCCCCCCACTTGATCGGTCTGTCCATGACAAGTATGTAGGATAATGAATCATTTTGCCCAAACTATGGCAGACGTGATGCTTTTAAAACCCTAATTTGGGTCGCGGAAGTGTATTAGCGTCTTAAATCGATCACGACCATCCAACTTAGCCAGCCTGTTTGGATGGCTTAGATCTTTTTTTGGACAGTCAGTGAGGTGCGCACGAGTTCACCACCGACCCAACACTATTCCTGCTTGATCGACTTACCTATGGGTAGTCAATGATGCATTGAATTGCTAGATCGAACTAGAGAATCCGCGGCTATTTCAAAACCCTAATTGGGTTTGCGGCAACATACTTCCGTCGTAAATTGATCACAACCATCCATCTTCGCCATCCTAAATGAGTGGTATAGATCTAGATTCAGGCGATCTTGAAGATGTTAATGTGATCACCGTCGACCCACCTTTTCACATGACCGACCGGCCTATTCAAACTAGGGCTCGATCCCTCGAAACGCTTGCCCAAAGAGGGGTGGGCCACACGGTTTCTAAACTCATAAGTTGCATCAACGACAATATGCAACTGTCGCAATTCATCTTGTCCACCCAACTTTGATTTCCTAGTTAGACGATGTAGATTTATTTCAGCAAATCAACAATGTAGCATGGAAATCATGGCCACCTCTCTTTCACGGGGAGCGATCGACCAAGTGATGGCTCATCCATACGGCCTTCAAATGATCACCCAAAGATGATCGGTCATGCTACCCTTTTAAGACACCCAATCCGCGACTTATTCAATCGAGCTCTAAAACAATGATGCTTCATACACATCGATTACTTTGAGCTGTTTAAATGTGATGCTTTACATGCATCGAATACATACATATTTTATGTCGGCCTCATAAACAACTTAGGTGTTTCACCTAATAGTATCATATGTTATTCTCCGCGGCAGGTCCCACAACTTGACCCACACATTCGAGACATCAAACATGTCACAAACTGGGGGACACTCACTGGGGTATTGGTCTGGCGGTTTACAGCATGCGGCGTACAACGCGCCCATTATGAGAAAGTGTCAGGAAAGACGGATAGTTAATGAGAGTAGTGGGTGTACGTGTGATCAGTATTCCCTCATAACGGAAACACGATGATCACCTTCCGCACAAACCCACTTCTCCACTACTTAACTTCCTCCACTTCCTAAGAGATCAGGGTGCGCTCAATGACTTGTATAAATAGGTTTTCAATCTATTTCAAAAAGAGAACACATGTGTTATCAACACAAGTAGCCAGAAACCATTTTCTGATTCGCAAGTCATAAACAACCACACTTTCAACACTCTGATCTCAAACACCTTCTCCGCTTCCCTCCCTAAGATCAACCCTTCTCCTTCACCTTGTGACCGAATTGAATCTGGAACGACCATTTCTTGGTTTAGGCCAGAGTCTTACAGATTGATCTCTCGAACCTATAAGCATTCCCGTGCACTGTATTTGTTTAGGGTTTGAATTCGTTTCTCATCAACATACCCAAATTACCAAAAACAGCAGAATCAGTTTTTACCCCAAAACACTGGTATGGTTCATCACTTCATACGGACTGATTGTTTGGTCAACAACAATAGGTAAATGTTAATATTGAATCTATTGATGCATATGCGCTATAGATTATCTTAATCTAGGAAATATTAAAGCATAAGATATATGTATTTTGTACCTGTCTTTGAGTTTATAATTTTAGTGTGTAAATTGATAAGTTAAGGTATCAATTTTAGAAATTTGGGGTATTTTTCTTGTATCTGCTGGTGGTGGCTAATTCATGTTGAATAATTGCAAGGGTTTGTGAAGATTTGTTTCAATCTGTGTTTAATGACATGCACCTAATTTTTTTTAGTTCTAAAACTTTAGCTCTGTTGAACTTGCCTGTGGTTGTACAAAATCATGCCCTGGTGTGTTGGGGTTTTGAAAAGCATTATGAAATCTTTCTATGGCTACTGCCTTAACTAGACTTTTGTCTTTAAGTTCTTTTTGTTCTGGATAAATGATGTCTTACTAATGGTAGGTTAATTACTTTTTTGGTTTTAAGATTTTATACATAGAAGGTCTGTGACTCGGTGTAGTCCTGATGTACTTCAATGCCGCTAGTTGTTAGCATTGTTAAGAAATTAAGGGCACGTATGTATTACAAAGAGCCAATAGTACTAGTCTGTATAATGCATGATTACTTTAGTGTGTCCACTAAATTTGTCTGACCTTGTTGTTAGGGACTTTTGTATTCGTGTCTGCATTCGGGGAAGAGCTCATGTCCACAAGTTCTTTACTGGTCTTGTAGATTTCAGTTTATTTGTTGCTTAGTTCTCTTCCCTTTGTGCGTATTAGAGTAACTTCAAAACACAAACTGTAATATAAATTGTTGTTGCAGACATCTTGGGTGCGGTTCAACAATCAGAGGTCTTGGATGCTTGATGTTTGGAGATGGAGATAATTTCTTGTCGTAGCAAACTTATGAAAGTGGTGAAGTGCCAAAGCCGAACTGCCGAAATGTTGTTTTTGCTTTGCTTTCTTTATTTTCTACTTGAAGTCTTAAACAGTTGACGTTGTTGAACTTAGAACTTTAAATATTTTTCTTAAATTATGTATTCAGGTCTTAACAGTTAAAAGTTGTTAAACTTAGAACTTTCAAGATTTTTTGCTTTGTTTTTTTTTATTTTTTTTATTTTACATATGCTGCAGGTAAAGAACCGGTACCGTCTCGTCCTGTACCGAGTTAAACGGGTACAAGACCGGTCCCGTCCCGTACTTCTCAGGTACATGTATTGTGCTAGGCAAAAACCCGTACCGTCCCGTACAATGTGCAGCCCTAGATCCAACAATCAACATCTGGATTAATTATATAATATTCGGTCCCGCTACCAATATTTCATTTAATATTTTGTTTGGTCATGCTACCAATTATTCATCGAATGAGCAATATTTGCTCAGATGCTCGAATATTGATTCAACTATCAATATTCAGTAATTCATCGAATGAGCAATATTTGATCAGATGCTCGAATATTGATTCAACTATCAATATTCAGTAATTCATCGAATGAGAAATATTTGCTCAGATGCTCGAATATTGATTCAACTATCAATATTCAGTAATTCATCAAATGAGCAATATTCGCTCATATGCTCGAATATCCATTCAACTATCAATATTCAGTAATTCATCGAATGAGTAATATTTGCTCAGATGCTCGAATATTGATTCAACTATCAATATTGAACAATTCATCAAACGAGCAATATTTGCTCAGACTATCAATATTCATTATGTTGATTCAATTATCAACATCATTCATTCGAGAACTATACGTCCCAGCAGACATGTTAAGTTCATGAATCCTAGAGTATTTAGCAACCATGCTCGACTGAACAATACTTAGACTCATCGTCTAATCAAGTCAACGACTAACTAATCAAATACACGTCTGCTTTGCAGACTCCACGTTCGTGAGACATTAATCACGTCACATGAGGGATATTAATTAGGGTTTTGGTCTGGCGGCCTACGGCACGTGTGTTCATCCACAAAGAGAAATGTGAGTAAGTCATGCAAGCAGTTGAGGGAGTTAGCAAAGTAGTGGGTGGACAATCAATCAAGTCTCTGCACGATCTAGAACTGGTTAAATCACGATTTCCCACTTTCCCACTCTTTCACTCGAGCAACCGTCACACTTACTGGAGATCAATGTGTCTACTTTTATGGCAATATAAATAAGTCTCTGAATCCACAATTGAACGACAGAAGAATTCTAATCCGAGTAATCACTCTCAAGAATTCAATCAATCTACCAGAACTTATTCGAACTTAACAGTTCCCAGAAAACTTGCAAAAACCTTAAACACATTCACAATCCTTTATCATCATTGATCTCGCACACTTCTCAGCTTCCCTTCTACAGATCAACCATCTTCCCTCTTTGTGACCGAATTGACTCTGGAACGGCCATTGTCTTGGTTTAGGCCGGAGTCCTACAGATTGATCTCTCGAACTCAAATCACTCACGTTCAGTGCATATGTTTATAGTTAGGCAGTTTGCTCGGTTGAGGAGCCTCCGTCCGCACGGTCGTCTCTCAATTCCCTAAAAAAACAGCAAATCGTTTTTCCCCATCTACAGATTGGTGACCACGGTGGGAGATTAATCTCTCGGTTGCAATCTCAATTCATCAAAATGGTTGATCTTAGGTCAGGCTGAGTTACAAATCCTAACCCAAATAATTCTAGCACTAGCAACAACAATGGTGGTACTCCAGTTACTCCCGCTTCTAACAGTGGCGCTACTGATACCACCCCTCCTCAAACCAATATCGGAAGTCATCCTCTCTTCGGCCGGGATACTGAAGAAATCAGAGAATATCCACCTACCATTGCCGATCTCATGAAGGTTCAGGAAATTCTTGCCAAGAATCAGACAGACATGGCGGCAACACAGAAAGAGTTGTGCACCTATCTCAAGACTCTGACAGACAAGATGTCGTCTAAGCAAACTTAACCCCAATGCCAGTCAAACAAAGGAAGAGCTAAGGAAACATCCTCAACTACTAATCCTGAAATCTCTCCAATTCACATCGTGGAAGATGATTAAGGCTGCAATGACCCACCAGCAATGGAATCAGCAAGTTTCATCACTCGAGAAGATTTTGAGCGCTTTCTAGAGGATCGTGGAAAAGACAAGACATCATCTGTCCATCATCACCAACCTCCATATCCTTCTATTATAAAGAGAGTTCCTCTTCCGTAAGGTTATACTTCTCCAACGTTCACACTTTATGATGGAACTGGCAATACTCGAGAACATGTCTCTCGGTTCTTGGAATCATTGGGCGAGCATGAGTACAACCATGTTGTCCGCTTGAAGGAGTTTTCAAAGTCCTTAACCGAAAACGTATACACATGGTAAACTAACATCGCACCAAGAAGCATCACTAGTTGGGGAGAATTGATTAATGCTTTCTGCAGAAAGTACTTCTTCGTTTCAGACCTGTGAAGAATGTTTCAGATGAACAATGAACATCCCAATGATTACGTGAAAAGGTTCAGAGTCCAAGATTTGTCATGATCTGAATGTCACTGAACAACAACTCGTAGACTTGTGCATCAATGGAATGACCCCGGTCTACAGAGCTTTACTAGAAAATCTCTGATTCCATACTTTCTCAGAACTTCATGAAGCAGCCAAACGATCGCTACTACAATACTTTCTCACAACTTCTCATTAAGGCAAACGATCGACTCCGCACCTACTTTACTGGAAAGAGCAAAGTCTGCAAAGGTCGGGGAACCTCGTAGCAGACAATGCCTGGTTAACAATCAGTACGATCTCCAACTTTCAACAAACGTTGTTGCTAAAAGGAATGAAAGGAAAGCCGAGACACAGCATCAGAACGCTTCTCCAACATCCCAAGCTCCTCGGAAGGCGCAAAGAAAAGATAACCCATCCTGAAATGCACAAACCTCAACCCGGCATCAACGAAACTCAAACTTCCCTCTTCTCATAAAGGAGTGATCGAGTTACTGGAAGTTTAGGTTCAAGATGGTGCAATCAAATTTTCGTTCATCAAAGGAGAGCCAACTGAAGAAGAAATAGAGAATCCCAGGTACTGTCGCCTTCATAGGTTCATCAATCATCCAACAAGTGACTGCAATATTTTGAAAGGTTGAGCCATAATAGATTCAACTAGGGACTGAATGAGTACACAGAACCCTCTTCCAATCAAGATCTTCACTCTCTCTGAATAACCTATCAAAAAGGCGGTTCAATCCTTGGTCGAACATATATGTGAATTACTCTATTTGTTGAAGGCACAAAGGAGAGACATGTTCACAGCACTGAATCACATCGTGTCATCAAGTCCATTCCGTAAATACTTCTTGAGCCTCCAGCCACAGACAAAGAGATGTACGACTGGGGACTGCTTACCACAGTCAATCTCAGAAGAAACAAATTTGGAAGAATGTTGATCGATGCTGACACCGCCATCAACAACATTCCATTGAAAACCATCAGATCCACAAGCATCACTCGACAAGAAGCTACTCATGCTCCCATCTCAATCAGAGACCACGAAGGAACTCTCAAAGATGCTTGTGGTTATATCGCTCTCAAAGTGAAAATAGGTTCAACTTGGACAAAAACCAAGTTTCACATAATCATGAAGATCCAAGATATGACACGATCCTCGAACGAGCGTGGATTCATGCTAAAAAGATGGCTACTAACAAAGCGTCTTTGGTTGCACATCTCTCCAACGAAGAAAGTTCTGATCCATGGCGGACGTTCTACATCAGAGTACTTGGAAGAATTTCGAACTTCGACGAGGTTGAAACAAGAACCTGCAAATGATGCATAGACATTCATCAAGAGGTTACGCACTCATGTAAGTCTCATTCCTCCCATGTCTATGTCAATTATTTCCTCACATGTTATCCTAGCATGAGGACTTAATTCTTCTAGCAACTCTGCTATTGCAAAACGTTATGAATAGGTAGCTTCACCACATTAATATTTTACCAAGTGGTTGAATCTAACACCTCTCTGAATCGAGCATCTCACCGAGACATTCATTACTGAGATGATGTTCAAGCTTGGCAAATAACACTTTGGGCGTTTCTCCATAGCCTTGCAGAACTGTCCATGTGTGCCACAAAATTAGAAAGTCTGCACAAGTGTTGAATCCCACTACCGCAACGAAAGGAATGCCGGATCAACAAAAGATACTCGAGATCGAGACGGTCAAGCCTAAGACATTCGACGCTTAAGGAGTGTGAGGCTTCAACACTCAAGCATCTAAGAAGCCTTCAAACTATACTCCCAATCAAAGAGTACACCTTCGATAATGACGCATCTAGCTTCAACACAAATATCTCGACGATGACACACTAATTCAACACCAGCACGATCAAAGTGTAACTGAACTACAATCGATAAGTCTTCATTATCCCATGATAAGACTTCTGAAGCAGATGCAACATCATTCATCCATGGATGACGCAAACACCTTCCACATACACAGGGAATTGATCTTATTGGAGAAATCGATTCAAATCTATTTCAATAAATGTTATCCACATAACAAGTTATTGCAATCTGATGTGATTCCATGAAACTTTATCAAAGGGACCTCTCTACATCATGAGCCCCTGCACAACTGAGGAACTTCCTCTCTTCACCAATCACATCCAGAATGAAGACTGTTGTTGCTATCTACCGCAACAACGTTGACTCACTGACGAAGCCAGTTCATAGTAAAGTCATACTGTTCAGGAGAATCCGGGTTGAAATCCCAGTTCACCTTCATCTTAGGGATGCTCAACCCACCAACTAGTTCGTGAATGTAAAGGCTCACTGGATGGAGGAGCAAAGATTATGTCGATAATCATGGTTCTAGCCTTTTCGATCTCTGGAGAAACTCCGACCATAGTATCGACATCAACATGGATATCTGGAGGAACACCGTCCATGTTCTCAACATCAACAAGAACGTCTGGAAAAAATTCAGTCATGATCTCAGCATCAACAACGTTCTCAGGAGCAACATCCTCATGACCGGCTTCACCAACTATCCATTCTCTGAAGTGTTACTCGATGGACTGGACTTCTCCAAGCACTAATGATTCATATCAAGTTGTGTAGACATGAAAACATGTTTATATGAAAGTCTTCCCAAAGCTTGCACGATGGGCGGGAACAATCCAAAGTCTTCTACAAGATGTTCTCATCACCTCTACAAATGAGATACAACACACTTCAGGCCATGGGTTTACAAAACGTACCAATGGGTGAGGAATGGTACAATGCTTCCTCAGCAAAAGATGTTCGTCTATGTCTCTTCTACAACATACCAAAAGGGTACGTCAATCGGACATAGGAGCGGAAAGATATGGCTTCCACACTCATGTTTATGGAATCTGAAAATTTGCACGGGATTACAAATTATGAATGTGCATGCGTCATTAACTTCCCTAGACATCTCCAAACTGAAGGATTATTTTTGCATATGATTCCTAAGTCTCTTAGCTTCAAAAGTTGGGGTCAAGCACCGAATTCTAACGTCGTATGAGGTTCCTACAGCTTCCAGAGCATACAACATGCAAGCAGCAATTCTTAGACGAGATTCATTACCTTCACAGTCGATCGATGTCCACCAAGTCTTTCCACTAAGTCCTTCATCAAGGTACCTCCAACTTCGACCACCTAGGTCTTTGCATCATGTTTTTTCTACCTGGGTCCTCTATCTAGGTCTTGCCAGAAGAAGGAAAAACGAAAAGGAGATTTAACAAAATACTGGGGACTGGCAGACCATGACCATACCCGGTTGTGGTCATTCCCAATTAAGATTGATTGTTCAGTCAAATGTTTCTCATTTCTTCATCATCTCAAGGTCTTCCGGCACAATTATAATTTTCAAAGCATGGATAAGAGGACATCAGCAAACAGAGTCCTGGATCGATGGAATGATTATCACTCAAAATCCTAATCCAATATCGATGAAGCAAAGTTTCTCAAATGATCAAGATAATATTTTTTAAAGCATTGCTCGGTCAAACTCGCATGCATTGTTATCTCAAGCATGTTTGTCAATATTAGTGATCAAAACTATATGTCTTGATTTCTAGTTTACTTATGACTAAGTATCGGTCTAGGATAGTCAAGTATAGTTGAGCTCCAGACTCCATGGCGATTATCTTACAAAGACGAAGAACTACTCAAGGAACCAGTGGAACTTTATCCGACTAAAGGTATATGGAGACTTGAACTCATATGTCACTCAAAAGTCTATTCTATCTCCTACTCTTGAGACAATAGTCATATAAGTATGATAGTTTTCATACATACACATTTGTTATTTCGAGCCGAGTTTACTCGCCTATCTTTTTCTCGAAATATGTGTTGGTAAGCTTTATCTTTAACCACATTTCATCTTTACCCGTGACGAAATTCATGATGACGTTTCAATCTTGAAAATAGCTTTGATGACGATAATCGTGAATAACGATTGTTATAACATTATAGAAGAATGTTTCAATGATTGAAATGTAGAGTTGAGATTACCATTGATAGGTGTCGTAAAACACCTAATTTTATATCTATAGTTCATGCTTTCTTTGCGAGTTTTCTTGTAAAATATGTATCTTATGTGTCGTTTTGAGTTATTAGGTGCAATGGAGTTATTCGGATCAAAAGAAGAGGAAATAGGCGCAACATGAGGATTATGGTCATTTCACATGCCGGTGTTATCCTGGAGCCGATCCTTTGGTTAAGGGGTTACTGCGGGCTTTGTATCCATCGGTGGGTGCAAATAACGATCCCAGTTCACTGCTTAACCCTATATCGAGAATTCTCTTCTCTTCTCATTACATCTCACCTGAAATTAAAGATGAGTGAGGAAAAATGGATGTTGTCCGAGAGATTGCAAAAATTCAGAGAAAGGAAGACGGATCGAGAAATCAGAAAGATTTGGCAGCAAGTCGGTTCGATTTATGAAGATGAGCTCGAGCACAGATACAGATGAAGAACTCAGGGATAAGATGGAAATCGAAATGAGGGTTTCTTAGCTTCGATTAAAAACAAAGATGGGTTCGAATTGTCTCAGATGGATTGAACTCGATTCGGGTTTGGATTGATTGAAGAACTGATGGAAATGTTGCTGCTGTGGAGTTTTGGAGAATTTAGGGTTTGAGATGACTCAGGCAAAGAAGATGAAGAAATGATGGAGTGGCTTGAGCTAGTGGCTATGTTCTAAGGGTTTTGTTATGTTCATCTGTAGCTTAGGAATGAGATTGTTGTGAGTACAATATAGCTACAAAAGGAAGAAGAAAGTGATGGATTTGTTGCTCTGAGTTGAAGGAAGAGGAGCTAATGGTGCTTCAGGTGTTGGTTTGAGGTGTTGTTGAATTAGAGATGATTAGAAGCTAATGGAGCTACTGTCGAGTGGAATTGCAAGGTAGCTGAAATACAGATGGATGGTTGTAGGTTTTGGGGTTGAACTGTAATGAGGAAACTGAAGCTGCAAGTAAGTTTGAATGGGTCAGTGGCAATGAATTTAGAGCTGGTGCTGTTGTTGAATGACTGAGATGATGAAGCTACAAATGGGTTTGAATGTGTGTTGGTGGTAATGTTTTGAGATGAGTGATGGAGGTGACTCTTGTGTGCATTCCGTGATTGGGGGTTGGCTCAAGAATGGTCTGGGATTGCAGGAAGTAGCCTGAGATTGTGATGATGAGTCTGAATTGCAAATGATGTTGCAAGTATGACTGAGCTGGAGCACGGTGGGTTCTTCGATTGGAGGTTTTGCTGGTGGTATTGGTGATGGTCTGTAGATGGCAAGTGGAATCTGGTAGTGATGCTAATGCAATCAGCTAGCTTGAGATGCTGAGAAGAATGAGTCGCAACGTGAAGCTGCAGAATAATATGTTGGTGTTAGCTTGTATTGCAGGTCTCAAGTGCTAGTAAGAGGAGCTTGCAGAAGCTGGAATGCATCTGGTGGTGCTGTTGAGGCACAAACTGAAGAGATTGACTCTGTTGTTAGTAGATTCATGGTGAGCTGCGAGGAATGGAGATGCGCTCTGATACGCAGGGAGCAGTGAAGAATGGCAGCTGAGCTGGTAATGGTGTTGTGATTGAAGCAATTGCAGAAGATGGAGTTATTCTTAGATGAATGTTTAGGATTATTGCAGGGAAGAAATTGTTCTTTTCCTTGAGATGGTGCAGAATGGATGTGGTAGGCTGAGTTGAGATGATGTTGTTGTTGCTATGATGCAGGTGGTGTTAGCTCAAGTGTAGAGAGTGATATTTGCAGCTGTAATGGGTTGAATGGAGAAGTTGGTCGAGTTGCTGGTGACACTGTGGTTGTAGCTCAGGTTGCAGGTTGAGATGGCTGGTAATGAAGCTAATGGAATATGTTCTGGCGAAATTAGCATGTTGCAGCTACATTTGTGATGGGATTCAATGTAGTGGTCTAGAGAGGAATTGAGTTGCAGACCAAGAACTGAGATGGGAGTTGTCTGAGGTTGCAGGGAAGATAAATTGGTGTTGTTGCAGCAGCTGGGAGATTGCAGAATGAGTCCAAGTGCAGCTGAATTTATGAGTACACAAGTCAGATGGTTTGTGTGTGTGTGTGGTTGCTCAAATGGAAGAGATACTTATGGAGCTACAGATATGGGTGATGCTGCAGTTAAGAAACAAGAAGAATGTGGCTGAAGCGCAATGATGGTGCAGCACAGCTCAGGCCTGTGCGATGGCCTGAGTCAAGACAACTCAGCTTAGTCAGGCTAGTCAGTGATTGACTCACACTCTGACTCGGTGTTAACTCAGTTGACTTTCCTGGTTGACCCAAGTTGGACCGTTGAACAAGTTGGACTCGTTGACCGGTGACCGGGCGGACTTTGCCGGTCACCTGAGATACTTTCTGGTGCCGGATTACGGCCAATTTCCGGCCACAATACCAGTTTTCCGGCGACAGTTTTGGGCATATTTTCTATATGGGTTTCTCTCACTTATGGGCTTGGTGGATTTTCATCTAATGGACTTTGAAGACTAGACCTAATTTTGGAAGAGAGGAAAAGCTATAAAAAGAAGACTTTTACAACTTTTGGATCACGTTTTATTCTTGGAACTTTGGAGAGCCGGTTTTGTTTACGCTTCTAGGGTTTGCTTTTGTTCATCTTCTTCTTTTCAATTTATATTTTTATGATGAACTCCATAGCTATGAGTAGCTAAACAATTATTATTGGTTATGGGATAAAGTTGATTTCTCAACATGTTATTTGAATCTATGAATTAGTTTTGTCTCAGTAATTTATTGTTTGTGATTCACAATTAATAGTGTTATATGATTTGAATACTTGTTAGGTTGAGTCCGGAATCAATCCGATTTGCTTTCATCTCTAAAGCTATATTAGGGTTTTCAATACGAAAGAGTTGTTTATCCCTGATTCTAAGTAGCATAATTGTGGGTAGTGCTTGTAGTGATATATCCTACTAGTCACAAGGGAATCATAACCATGGTTAAATTGAATTAGTGCTTTTACACGTTTGATTGCCTTGATTAGTCTTATTCCATAGAACTTATTGCTTTGAGGGAGTTAAATCTAATTGTGCTTTTACACTTTAGGTTGCTTTCTAGGAAGAATTCACATATGCATCTTTTAATGTGGTTGTGATGAAATCAGAGAATTAGCGGGATATTCTTGCGATCAAGGTATCCTATGACTTTTAGTAAATGAGAGATTAAAATACCAATTCTAATCGTTGATGAAAATACATGTTTGTGAATGATACTATCCCGTGACCAATATCTTCTCTCTATTGATTATTCCAATTATTTGCTTTGCTTTATTTTATTATTACTTTAGTATTTCGCTAAAACAACAAAAATCCCCCCTTGGTTACCTTAGAAACTGAAAATCGCATAACAACAATTGCCTCTCTGTGGAAACGAACTCTTCCTTACCTTGTACTTCATTTATATTTAGTGAGTAAGAAAGTGAAATTATTTTTGACGCTTACGACAGCGATCAAATTTTGGCGCCATTTGGGAGGCATACGGCTTGTTATTAAGTTTTTAGTTTCTTTTTATAATTTCTGCTTTTATCTTTGCTTTTCGGTTCTTGTCTTGTTTCTCACTTGTTTGCGAGAATTGTTTCAGGTACCTAATCCCTGGCTTCTAAAGATTGGAATTATCCAAGGTGCGGGATAGCTACTCGAAGAGGCACAATACTCCAACCAAGTCAAGACACAACAGAAAATCAAGAGTTAGAAGTGGAAAAAGAGTTACAAATAGAAGGAGAACAAGAGGTTCCAATCGTAGACGAACCACAAGTGAAGAAGAATAAATGGGTGATGCAAATCGTTCACTCAAGGACTTGGCTTCTCATAGGCTTGATACACAACAGGGGTGTATTCAAACGAACTCTACTTTTGAGATAAAGCCGGGGTTGCTTAGAGAATTACCAAAATTCCATGGCATGGTGAATGAAGACCCAAACAAACATCTTATGGACTTCCACACCATTGTCACGGCTATGCTTCCAGCGGATGTTGAGGCGGATGGTGCAATGTTAAAAGTTTTCCGTTTCTCTTTGATGGATAGTGTTAAGGATTGGTTGTACTATTTACCTCCCGGAAGTGTCACGACATGGAATGGGCTGAAGAAACTCTTTTTAGAGAGATATTTTCCTGCATCAAAGGCTACTCAAATTCGCAAAGAGATTTGTGGGATGAAGCAAAATGTGGGAGAATCCTTATATGAATGTTGGGAACGATACAAGAGATTGGTTGCAAGCTGCCCTCACCACCAATTCAATGACGCTATGATCATCCAATACTTCTATGAAGGACTCCAATCAAGTGATAGGAATCTTATTGACGCCGCGGGTGGTGGTGCACTAGTTAGCAAGACGGTGGCACAAGCTAGAGAGTTGATTGAAAATATGGCAGCGAACTCCCAACAATTCTTGAGTCGTGGTTCGGATTTGCTTCTAAGAAGAGTGAATGAAGTGAGCGAGGTTGAGGAACTTCGTTAACAAATGGGTAACATGTCAGCAATGATGCAACAAGTTGCAGCCGCGGTTATACCAAGTTCCTCTCAAGCTTATGAGGATGAACAAGCTAATGCGGTCTTTCCAAATCAACAAAGACGGTATGATCCCTACTCAAACACTTACAATCCGGGATGGAGAGATCACCCCAATTTTAGCTATGCCAACAAGCAAGGAGCGGTTCAACAACCTACCTTCAACTTTCCGAGTGGATTTCAACCTCAACAACAACAATTTCAGCCGAGACAAAAATTTCAGCAACCACAAGCACAATAATCAATGCAAAATCAAGGTTCCGATGTAGGATCTGAATATCGCAACATCAGTACTTCGCAGAATCAGTAAACGACATCATTGCGAGGGCGTCGCAAAAGAATAATATAAATGACGCAATGAATGATGACAGCCAAAACACGAGAAAAGTGTGAAAACCTAGCGAAGTTTAGGAGAGCTGCGAGAATTAATACTTGTACACTTGCGATATTTCGCAAGTCATTCCCGACAATAAAGGACAGCTTAGCTGTCATCCATTGTATATTACCCTATATAAAGAGTCAAGTGAGCCAGTTGTAAGGGAGAGGATTATTTTCAGAGTGTTAGACAAGTCATTAGGAGAGAGAAAGTTGTTGGTGATTGTAATTTCTTTAACTCTTTTCTATTTTATCTTGTAAACCTTCAAGGAAATAATCAATAAAATCATTGTTATTCATCTTAAAAATGTCTTAGTTGTGTGGATTATTGTGAGGGGTGTAGTTTAGGATTTCCTGCAACTACATAATGGCGCTAGAAACAAGGAGAGAGTAAGGATCGACGTCGTGATTTGAAGGAATTTGGAGTAGTGGGGAAGAAATTTCATATAATTTTCAACAGTTTACCAAAATTAAGAAATGGCTAGAAGAAGAAATGCATCCGAACAACCAATAACGGTGAGAATAAGTAGGAGACTTGCTGGAGAAGGGAGAAATGAAATGGGAGAATCATCAAGAATGAACGTGAGGAATAATGAAGAAAATCTAATTCAATCACCAATTCAACCAGTAGTAAATAGAACTGTGGATTATGATAGAGTAAGCGTGCATACTTGGAGATCAGATTCTGTGGACGAAAGGGGAGAAGAACAACAATTGGCAAACAATGAACAAGTGGAGAGAAATCGAGAAGGGAATGGAGAAACAATTCATGGAAATGAAGAGATCGCAGCATTAGAGACATTGAGACAAACAATACATGAAGAGAGACGATTAAAGGCAGAGGAACGAGCAAATTTGACAAGACAGAATCATGAGCTAAGGATGGAAAATATCAGATTACAAAATAGAAGGTCGAGAAGCACTACAAGGTCAAGTTCAAGATCAGTTAGAGAGGAAAGAAGGAGAATTTTACCAACAGAAAATGCTGATGGAGAAAACCAAGAAGAAGCACAAAATCTAGGCATAGAACATCGCGAGAGAAGAGAAATGATGGAAGATCGTTATATCCCGCGTCCCGAGAACCTTCAAAATGAGCAGAATGGTGGAAATCAAGGTAATAGGCAGCTTCAGAGGCGGAATAATCTAGTTGATGAAGAAAATCAAGAAGAAGGAAGAAGAATATTGCATGGGAGAGAAGCACGGAGGAAGCAAAAAGAGATTGAAGATGACATTGAAAGACATTATGCTGAACAAGCACGTCTGGCTTGCGAGAGGGAAAGATTAAGAACAGAAATGGAAAATCAAGAATTAGAAGAGGCAATTCGCCAGAATAATCATGATAATCGAGAAAGAAGGCGAGAACAAAATCTCAACAATGAAAATATTAATGAAGAATATGAAAGAGCACAAAGGAGAGCTGATAGGCAACAAAGAAGAGAAATTGATAGATATAACGGTGTGCGAATTCGTGAAAGAAGTGAAGGAGAAGATCGCAGAGAAAGACGAGAAGAGAATGATGAACAAGAAAGCCAAAGTAGACATGAACGCAGGAGAAGAGAAGCGGAACTAAAAAGACCAATGGATTCAAATTCTGATGCAAATGAGCAAATCTTGAGAGAATTGGCAGAAATGAGAGGGATGATGAACACTAAAAGGGGAGGAGGAAAGAGATAGCTGGATGAAGCCATAGAAGAAGCTGCAAAAACTCCGTTCACACAAGAGATACAATTAAGAGGAATACCACCAAAGTGCAACTTACCTACATTAACCAGCATTTTCGATGGAACAACATGTGCGATACAACATATCAAAGCTTACATGAGATGTATGTTACAATGGGAGAATCATGATGCCATATTATGCAAATATTTTGCATCGAGTTTGACAGGAGAAGCTTTGAAATGGTTTGAAGGACTACCGAAGAACACAATAACATCTTTCAGTCACTTGCATGCTATATTTTTAGGGGCATATCTAAGTAATAATTCCTCGCGACCTGGTATTGAAGATGTATTTGGGTTAAAACAAAGAGTTGGTGAAAGTTTAAGGCATCTAACTGTGAGATGGAAGACAATGTGTAGCGAAATGGCTGGTCGTGTGGAAGAGAGATATCTCATCTTATCATTCATTAATGATATGTTCGCGACAAATCTGTTATATATTCAAATTTTTAAGAGTCAAAAATACAATCACAATGACTGAGTTGCGAGAGCTTCAGGAAGAGAATATTGCTTTAGAGGAAAAGCAAAATGAGATGGAATCATACCCTGTCGCGAATACAAATTCAGGAGCTGCGAACGCGAGTTTGTTACCCAAATTGATAAACACTGTAGCGAGTACCTCGCAAGGTCAGCAAGGAATGATGATACCAGATGATGGTCAGCAAAAGTTGGTAGCCATGGGAAGCCGCGATCAGGAAGAATTTGAAAGAGAAAGAAATTTCTACAACCGTGGCAAGAATAATAAAATTCAAAGACTTGATCAGCCGCAAGAGACTTATGGAGGCCAGAGGCAGAATTATCATAGAGGGCAACGAAGTCATAGAGTTGTATGGGAAGAAATCAAGATGCCACCGCTAAACGCTAGTGTAGAGAAGATATGGGAAGCTATAATCATGATGGAAAACATACCTGCACCATGGAACATGGGGAATGAACCACCTCCAGGTGACAAAAGTCATGAATTCTGTTCCTACCACCATTTTCATGGACACCAAACGAATGATTGCAGGAATATAAAAAGAATCATCCTCAGAATGATAGATCAAGGGAAGCTAAATCAATTCTTAAAATGTGAAGAGAAGACTCAACAACTACCGCCACCTCCACCACATCAATCTCACAGAGTAAATACAACAAAAGGGAAAGAGACATTTGTAATAGAAGTTGGGGCGAAGGCCAAAAATTTGTTCTGCAATTCTATCGTTCATTCATACAGGACAATCGAGGATTTTCATGATAGTGTTCTCAGTAGGGTTTTCGCGAGGGATGTTGATGATAGAGAAGTAATGAACATCGCGAAAACATCGCCACTAAAAGAATGGCAAACACAGATTATTTCTTTTACTGCAAAAGAGGTACCTGAGGGTGGCGAGTTGCATGACAATCCATTAGTGGTAAGATTAGAAATTAATCCAAAACCTGTTGATGATGAAAATGATGGTGCAGAAAATTCATGGGCAATAAATAGAATCTTAATTGATAGTGGAAGCTCAGTGAACATCCTTTTTTACCATACCTACAAGACTATGGGGGGAAAAGATGAAGATTTGATACCATCAACCTATAAGATTTATGGTTTTAATGGTACTGCTAATTAACCCAAAGGAGAAGCTCGCATGCGAATACCATTGAATAGATTATCAACTGAAATCTTGTTTTGCATAGTCGATGTGGAATCCCCCTATAATGCATTAATTGGGCGACCTTGGTTGCATGAAATCTTGGGCGTAGCATCAACTTACCACCAGTGCATCAAATTTCCACATCCCAGTGGTGTTGGAGTTATAAAAGGAGATTGGGCTGAGGGACAAAATGCTATGAAGTAGAAGTGGAATATTGCGAGAAAAGGGCTACTCAAAAGAAGAATTGGAAACGGAATATCAAAGAAGAACAAAGAAGAGAGAAACTAATGGTGGACACAGTAGAAGTGAGAGATGAAGATATGTTGCGAGAACGATGCTTGAAAACAGTTGGAAATTGCGATTCTCTCGCAAAAGGGAAGGAAATAGTAGGGAATTTGAATGAAGAAACAGAGAGCAATAAGAGTAAGAAATGTAAGAAATAAATAATTGATTCTAGAGTTGCTAAAAAAAAATAGAATCGAAGAAGGAGTACGCAAAAATAGAAGGAGTACGCGAAAATCTCGCGATTCATTAATTTGATGATCGAATAAGGACAAAGACATGTCAAAAGTACAAAGAATATGCTGATCAAAGGAGGAGTACGCGAAAATCTCGGGATTTGTAAATTTGATGAAAATATGGTTAAATAATTGTAGCAAAATCTCAGAAAATGAAGCAAAGCAAGACTATGTGATAATTTCGCAAAGAAGATGAGAAGAAATAATCAAAAAGCAATGAATGATTACAAGAATTGACAGAAATGAATGAGTGAATGGGACGAACCTTTATGGCGTACACCCTAGTTCACGAATGATATTTCGTAAGAGGCAAATGTAAGACCTAAAGTGCGTCATATAAGGGGGTATCTCTTGACATGGCTCAGGGAAAAGGTTACACCGCCCCTGGAACCTGATTCATGAAAATTTGGGGCCCATGAAAGCCTATCCGGGGGAGATACCTTGGATTTCCAACTATATATATATATATAAGGTTATACCCTGGTTGGACGACCGAGGGTCTCTTCCAAGGAGTCAGTGTATGACCAAGGCGCCGAGCTACACGGTTGAGCCTAGAGTGCCTGGGGCATATGAAGTGTCTCGGCCATTCTTGGCAAGTCTTGGCACATGCTGCACTCGGCCCGAAGAAAACTCCACTTAGGGTGCAGTCTCGTAACCATAAACCCTATAGGTATAAGGGATAAGAGGCTGCGAAAACAACTGGTTGTTGTTAAGACCGGATGGGAGGAGCTAGTCTTGTATGGACGATGTACGCCTCCTTGAAGGGGCAACCAGGGAGATGATAAGGGCGGCACCCTCCATTAGGGAGCTGATAAGTGTCAAAAGACGCAAATGTCATGAGGCTTTATTTTCGTAAGAGAATTTAGGCTTGTCATATTTGTGCGATGATCCTGAAGAGGCAACAATACTAACGCGAGGGTAAGACGAGATCAATGGGTCTTTACATGCAAGTGTAAGGACGTCCTGCGATTTCGTCGCAAGACGGCAATGTCATGGGGCTTCAAGTTCGCAAGAATTTTTAGGCCTGTCATATTGTCGCAACAAAAGCATCCTGCAGAGGCAATAATACTAAAGAAATGATAAGACAAGATCAATGGGTCGTTACATGAAAGTGTAAGGACGTCCTGCGATTTTGTCGCAAGACGGCAATGTCATGGGACTTTATGTTCGCAAGAATATTTAGGCCTGTCATATTGACGCAAAATGAGGGGTGGAAAAATAAGACCTTTAACTAGGAAGGCAAAATAAGACCACACAAAAACAATGATAAGGCAAGATCAATGGGTCATTACATGAAAATGTAAAGACGTCCTGCGATCTTGTCGCAATAATGAGTTTCAACACAAATGAATATAAGACAAAACAAGAAATTGGGTAAGTAAATAAGCTTGCGAAAATGGCTACATTTCTTCATATATTTGTGAACGGTTAGCAACAGCAGTTGCGAAACTAAGAAGCATTATTACTTAAAGATTAACAACTTAATCTCTCATTTGAAAATAAATAACAGAGGCAAATATGGGAATGATTAGAGTAAAAACTTGTTATTTATTTCCATATGATAGATTTACAGTGAGAAATTACAAAAATGGATGGCTGGAAGAATAAATGTACAAGCATTACAAGAAGAGAAAAAGGGAAAATGGAACTATCTCTCAGCTTATTCTTCTTCTTCGCCAGATTCTTTATCAGATTCCTCTTCTTCGCTTGCATCACTATCAGAGACATCTGAGGAAGGCATATTTTCAGGAATTTCATCAAGAAGACAAGGATATGAGGAAAGAGGAATGCGATGGTCATTACAAACTGTTTCAATAGTTTGATTGCGAAAACGAACATCGTCATTATTAAAATTCGCCACTGTAGTTGTTTGTAATTGCTTCTTCAACCTGGAATACTTGTTGTTGCGAAGAGAAAAATCTTTGGCAAGTTGTGCTTTCTCAAATTCAAGTTCTTTGGTGGTAAAGTAATGAAGAACAGAAAACAACCTTCTCTGTCAGAAATCATATCTTTAACCAAGGCAGTATGTTCAGCATGAAGACTGACGCTAACACCTAAATTATTTCTGGCGTTATCTAGAACTTTCGCAGCCCAAGCGAATTCATCATCACTATTTATGACAAGAAGTGAACGAATTTGATTTTCTCGCTCATTAAGTATGGCATTTTGGCGAAGAGATTCATCTCGTTCAATTTGGACTTCAAGAAGAGTTTTTTGGAATTTCGCTAATGCTTGTGCACCTTGATTAGCAATGCGATCCTTATCATCTATAAGGCTACTAATTTTCTTCCTTAGAATATTATTATTCTCGTGGGAGCTAAGATATAAACGTTTAAATCGGTTGGCTAAACCTAAGCTAGATCTATGCTCAATTTCTAAGAGATAAAATTTGGTTCGGAGTTCATTTAATGAGAGAGAATTAATCTTGTTCGAAGAACTACTTAAAGATTCATTGAGATGAGCGAGAAGAGCATCATCATCCATAGGTTCAGGGAATGAATGGAGAAGGGTAGCTTCATCAGAAAGATTATAAATGTCTGCGAAAATGATAAGTCAGGCAAAGAAAAATAAATGACAAAGTAGAAACGAAGAGAAAAGAAGGGTATTATAACATAAAGTTGCTGATTAGCACTTTGAAGAGTAGATATTTTGTTCTTCTGGGTAGAAGACTCAACTTCCAGCTGTTGAATTCTTTCGCGAAGAGCGGCAGTTCCACTTTCATCCTTCTTGCGAGATGTTGCAACTTCAATTTCAAGTTCTTTGTTCTTCTCCTTAAGTTGGAGATTTTTCTTCTCAAGATTGTTGCGCCTCTTCTCAAGATCTGAGGCAACGACAAAGGAAGCTCTCCCAGATTATAAAGGAAAATAAAGGAATTGATAAGATAAGGTTTATAATTGAAATCACAAAGAAATAAAAAAAAAATATATATATATATATATATATGAACATACCAAGGCACTAAGTGTATTTAAGAAACTGGGAGTCATTGTTCGGGAAATTCCACGAAAAGAATCATTATCCACTAGCAGGGGGGCATCGCAGATATTTGCGAGAGCTTCGCAAGTAGCAGAAAACCGATCATCTCCCATTCCTTGCATAGAATCAGAGAAAACACTAGACAATTGTGTCATAGCAGATTCTACTAAATAATTCTCTTTCGCAAAAGAAGTATCAGCCTCATTGTCATCTTCATCAGAATTTTCGCTGGTTTTGGAATTAGAATAAGAAGAGGGATGGATTTTCCGCTTTTTAGAAGATGGAGCAAAAGATTTATCCTTGCGAAGAGTGATTTTATCCTTGCCTTTAGCCTTCGCAGCTTCAGGAATGTCAGTTTCTTCAACGCCAACCTTCGCACACGAATGAAGATAAGAAACAGAGGCAACAATATTATTAAAAATAATAAGGAAAAATATTTCTTACTTCATCCGTGATTGAACGAAGTACCGCCAGAGTACTCGCTTTTGGATTTCTTTGATAGCTCTTTCTTAATTTGGTAATCTGAAAAATTCGCAAGATTAGATATAAGAAGGAGTGAAGATTGTAAAATAAATAAAAGTTAGGAAGTAGACCTCTTTTGCCTTTTCGGGCCAATTAAATACCTAAGGCTGATAGTTTGCGAGATTCGCAGGGAGTACATTGGAACCTGCAATGTAAGGTCCGCTCAAAAATAGTGGAAAGACAGACCATCTTTCATCTTTAGAGTAGCGAGGAACGTTGTTCTTGCCAGAATGCCAGTCAATATCTAGCATGAGTATCTTATCATCGGAAACGTTCTCTTTTCTTTTCAATCGGGCACCCCAAATGAGATTTATCATTCTTCATGTTTATTATTTCATAATTTTCAAAGAAGTTTTCTACAGTGTACTTTTCAGCAACTATCTTTAAACTTGCGAAGTTAGGATCTTTAACGTTATCAGTATATAGAGATCCCTTACCAGCGCCGTGATTGGAAAATTCAAGCATTAGACGGATGCAATCACCACTTAATTGATAAATAGATCGCGAGAATTTCTCATGAGCAAGGATTTCATAGAACAAGGGCAGTTCGGGATCGTACAGGGGAATGGGAAGACCTGCGAGGATTTGACCTAGCGAGATTATGATTTTCTGATCATCACACTGATGATCAGTAAACAACTTTGCAGAAAGAATAGATGAAGATTCATGATTGGGAATAGTAGATAAAGTGAAACCCTTTTCTTGTAATTTCTTTTGAGTTTCATCTAAAAGGGTTTCGTATTTACGACCAGGAGGAGCCATTCTTAGAATATGGGAATGATTAAAGAATTGAAGATCAATAGAAAGAAGAAAAGGAATATTTACAGTAGCAGAAACGCAAATGGCGGAGGAAGAGAGTTGAAGAAAAATTGCAGAGGGAAAATAAAAGAGAAGAAGAGGAGAATGAGAAAACTATATATAAAGAGAAGAATTCTCGAGAAAACAAATGCATTTAATGCGAGATGGGATAAAAAAAAATATGAACATACCAAGGCACTAAGTGCATTTAAGAAACTGGGAGTCATTGTCCGGGAAACTCCACGAGAAGAATCATTATCCACTAGCAGGGGGCATCGCAGATATTTGCGAGAGCTTCGCAAGTAGCAGAAAACCGATCATCTCCCATTCCTTGCATAGAATCATAGAAAACACTAGATAATTGTGCCATAGCAGATTCTACTGAATAATTTTCTTTCGCAAAACAAGTATCAGCCTCATTGTCATCTTCATCAGAATTTTCGCTGGTTTGGGAATTAGAATGAGAAGAGGGATGGATTTTCCGCTTTTTAGAAGATGGAGCAGAAGATTTATCCTTGCGAAGAGTGATTTTATCCTTGCCTTTAGCCTTCGCAGCTTCAGGATTGTCAGTTTCTTCAACGCCAACCTTCGCACACGAATGAAGATAAGAAACAGAGGAAACAATATTGTTAAAAATAATAAGGAAAAATATTTCTTACTTCATCCGTGATTGAACGAAGTATCTCCAGAGTACTCGCTTTTGGATTTCTTTGATAGCTCTTTCTTAATTTGGTAATCTGAAAAATTCGCAAGATTAGATATAAGAAGGAGTGAAGATTGTAAAATAAATAAAAGTTAGGAAGTAGACCTCTTTTGCCTTTTCGGGCCAATTAAATACCCAAGGCTGATAGTTTGCGAGATTCGAAGGGAGTACATTGGAACCTGCAATGTAAGGTCCGCTCAAAAATAGTGGAAAGACATACCATCTTTCATCTTTAGAGTAGCGAGGAACGTTGTTCTTGCCAGAATGCCAGTCAATATCTAGCATGAGTATCTTATCATCGGAAACGTTCTCTTTTCTTTTCAATCGGGCACCCCAGTGAGATTTATCATTCTTCATGTTTATTATTTCATAATTTTCAAAGAAGTTTTCTACAGTGTACTTTTCAGCAACTATCTTTAAACTTGCGAAGTTAGGATCTTTAACGTTATCAGGATATAGAGATCCCTTACCAGCGCCGTGATTGGAAAATTCAAGCATTAGACGGATGCAATCACCACTTAATTGATAAATAGCTCGCGAGAATTTCTCATGAGCAAGGATTTCATAGAACAAGGGCAGTTCGGGATCGTACAGGGGAATGGGAAGACCTGCGAGGATTTGACCTAGCGAGATTATAATTTTCTGATCATCACACTGATGATCAGTAAACAACTTTGCAGAAAGAATAGATGAAGATTCATGATTGGGAATAGTAGATAAATTGAAACCCTTTTCTTGTAATTTCTTTTGAGTTTCATCTAAAAGGGTTTCGTATTTACGACCAGGAGGAGCCATTCTTAGAATATGGGAATGATTAAAGAATTGAAGATCAATAGAAAGAAGAAATGGAAGATTTACAGTAGCAGAAACGCAAATGGCGGAGGAAGAGAGTTAAAGAGAAATTATCGAGGGAAAATAAAAGAGAAGAAGAGGAGAATGAGAAAACTAGAGAGAAGAATTCTCGAGAAAACAAATGCATTTAATGCGAGATGGGAAGTGAATGGTCAAGAAAAAACGGTTGAAAGAAACGTGTCGGGAAAAGAGTGGAAGAAGAAACATGTGTAATAAATTCCGTGTAAAAGTACGGGATTATAAAAGATGAAGATGAACAGTTGCGGCGTTTCAAAATATTGGTTCTCATGACATTCTCTTTTTCGCAGAGAAGACATGAGAAGAGGCAAGATGTAGGATCTGAATATCGCAACATCAGTACTTCGCAGAATCAGTAAACGAATCATTGCGAGGGCGTCGCAAAAGAATAATATAAATGACGCAATGAATGATGACAGCCAAAACACGAGAAAAGTGTGAAAACCTACCGAAGTTTAGGAGAGCTGCGAGAATTAATACTTGTACACTTGCGATATTTCGCAAGTCATTCCCGACAATAAAGGACATCTTAGCTGTCATCCATTGTATATTACCCTATATAAAGAGTCAAGTGAGCCAGCTTGTAAGGGAGAGGATTATTTTCAGAGTGTTAGACAAGTTATTAGGAGAGAGAAAGTTGTTGGCGATTGTAATTTCTTTAACTCTTTTCTATTTTATCTTGTAAACCTTCAAGGAAATAATCAATAAAATCATTGTTATTCATCTTAAAAATGTCTTAGTTGTGTGGATTATTGTGAGGGGTGTAGTGTAGGATTTCCTCAGAAACGCAAATGGCGGAGGAAGAGAGTTGAAGAAAAATTGCAGAGGGAAAATAAAAGAGAAGAAGAGGAGAATGAGTAAACTATATATAGAGACAAGAATTCTCGAGAAAACAAATGCATTTAATGCGAGATGGGACGTGAATGGTCAAGAAAAAACGGTTGAAAGAAACGTGTCAGGAAAAGAGTGGAAGAAGAAACATGTGTAATAAATTCCGTGTAAAAGTACGGGATTATAAAAGATGAAGATGAACAGTTGCGGCGTTTCAAAATATTGGTTCTCATGACATTCTCTTTTTCGCAGAGAAGACATGAGAAGAGGCAAGATGTAGGATCTGAATATCGCAACATCGCATTTCACAAAGATCGATGAAACGACATCATTGCGAGGGCGTCGCAAAAGAATAATATAAATGACGTAATGAATGATGACATCCAAAACACGAGAAAAGTGTGAAAACCAAGCGAAGTTTAGGAGAGCTGCAAGAATTAATACTTGTACACTTGCGATATTTCGCAAGTCATTCCCGACAATAAAGGACAGCTTAGCTGTCATCCATTGTATATTACCCTATATAAAGAGTCAAGTGAGCCAGTTGTAAGGGAGAGGATTATTTTCAGAGTTAGACAAGTCATTAGAGAGAGAAAGTTGTTGGTGATTGTAATTTCTTTAACTCTTTTCTATTTTATCTTGTAAACCTTCAAGGAAATAATCAATAAAATCATTGTTATTCATCTTAAAAATGTCTTAGTTGTGTGGATTATTGTGAGGGGTGTAGTGTAGGATTTCCTCAGAAACGCAAATGGCGGAGGAAGAGAGTTGAAGAAAAATTGCAGAGGGAAAATAAAAGAGAAGAAGAGGAGAATGAGAAAACTATATATAGAGAGAAGAATTCTCGAGAAAACAAATACATTTAATGCGAGATGGGACGTGAATGGTCAAGAAAAAACGGTTGAAAGAAACGTGTCAGGAAAAGAGTGGAAGAAGAAACATGTGTAATAAATTCCGTGTAAAAGTACAGGATTATAAAAGATGAAGATGAACAGTTGCGGCGTTTCAAAATATTGGTTCTCATGACATTCTCTTTTTCGCAGAGAAGACATGAGAAGAGGCAAGATGTAGGATCTGAATATCGCAACATCAGTACTTCACAGTATCAGTAAACGACATCATTGCGAGGGCGTCGCAAAAGA
This sequence comes from Papaver armeniacum, assembly GCA_023531295.1. Lineage (NCBI taxonomy): Eukaryota > Viridiplantae > Streptophyta > Magnoliopsida > Ranunculales > Papaveraceae > Papaver > Papaver armeniacum. The sequence continues at coordinate 60,658 of JAJJWW010019370.1, forward strand.
ATAATATAAATGACGCAATGAATGATGACAGCCAAAACACGAGAAAAGTGTGAAAACCTAGCGAAGTTTAGGAGAGCTGCGAGAATTAATACTTGTACACTTGCGATATTTCGCAAGTCATTCCCGACAATAAAGGACAGCTTAGCTGTCATCCATTGTATATTACCCTATATAAAGAGTCAAGTGAGCCAGTTGTAAGGGAGAGGATTATTTTTGAGTGTTAGACAAGTCATTAGAGAGAGAAAGTTGTTGGTGATTGTAATTTCTTTAACTATTTTCTATTTTATCTTGTAAACCTTCAAGGAAATAATCAATAAAATCATTGTTATTCATCTTAAAAATGTCTTAGTTGTGTGGATTATTGTGAGGGGTGTAGTTTAGGATTTCCTGCAACTACATAATGGCGCTAGAAACAAGGAGAGAGTAAGGATCGACGTCGTGATTTGAAGGAATTTGGAGTAGTGGGGAAGAAATTTCATATAATTTTCAACAGTTTACCAAAATTAAGAAATGGCTAGAAGAAGAAATGCATCCGAACAACCAATAACGGTGAGAAGAAGTAGGAGACTTGCTGGAGAAGGGAGAAATGAAATGGGAGAATCATCAAGAATGAACGTGAGGAATAATGAAGAAAATCTAATTCAATCACCAATTCAACCAGTAGTAAATAGAACTGTGGATTATGATAGAGTAAGCATGCATACTTGGAGATCAGATTTTGTGGACGAAAGGGGAGAAGAACAACAATTGGCAAACAATGAACAAGTGGAGAGAAATCGAGAAGGGAATGGAGAAACAATTCATGGAAATGAAGAGATTGCAGCATTAGAGACATTGAGACAAACAATACATGAAGAGAGACGATTAGAGACAGAGGAACGAGCAAATTTGACAAGACAGAATCATGAGCTAAGGATGGAAAATATCAGATTACAAAACAGAAGGTCGAGAAGCACTACAAGGTCAAGTTCAAGATCAGTTAGAGAGGAAATAAGGAAAATTTTACCAACAGAAAATGCTGATGGAGAAAACCAAGAAGAAGCACAAAATCTAGGCATAGAACATCGCGAGAGAAGAGAAATGATGGAAGATCGTTATATCCCGCGTCCCGAGAACCTTCAAAATGAGCAGAATGGTGGAAATCAAGGTAATAGGCAGCTTCAGAGGCGGAATAATCTAGTTGATGAAGAAAATCAAGAAGAAGGAAGAAGAATATTGCATGGGAGAGAAGCACGGAGGAAGCAAAAAGAGATTGAAGATGACATTGAAAGACATTATGCTGAACAAGCACGTCTGGCTTGCGAGAGGGAAAGATTAAGAACAGAAATGGAAAATCAAGAATTAGAAGAGGCAATTCGCCAGAATAATCATGATAATCGAGAAAGAAGGCGAGAACAAAATCGCAACAATGAAAATATTAATGAAGAATATGAAAGAGCACAAAGGAGAGCTGATAGGCAACAAAGAAGAGAAATTGATAGATATAACGGTGTGTGAATTCGTGAAAGAAGTGAAGGAGAAGATCACAGGGAAAGACGAGAAGAGAATGATGAACAAGAAAGCCAAAGTAGACATGAACGCAGGAGAAGAGAAGCGGAACTAAAAAGACCAATGGATTCAAATTCTGATGCAAATGAGCAAATCTTGAGAGAATTGGCAGAAATGAGAGGGATGATGAACACTAAAAGGGGAGGAGGAAAGAGACAGCTAGATGAAGTCATAGAAGAAGCTGCAAAAACTCCGTTCACACAAGAGATACAATTAAGAGGAATACCACCAAAGTGCAACTTACCTACATTAACCAGCATTTTCGATGGAACAACATGTGCGATACAACATATCAAAGCTTACATGAGATGTATGTTACAATGGGAGAATCATGATGCCATATTATGCAAATATTTTGCATCGAGTTTGACAGGAGAAGCTTTGAAATGGTTTGAAGGACTACCGAAGAACACAATAACATCTTTCAGTCACTTACAGGCTATATTTTTAGGGGCATATCTAAGTAATAATTCCTCGCGACCTGGTATTGAAGATGTATTTGGGTTAAAACAAAGAGTTGGTGAAAGTTTAAGGCATCTAACTGTGAGATGGAAGACAATGTGTAGCGAAATGTCTGGTCGTGTGGAAGAGAGATATCTCATCTTATCATTCATTAATGCTATGTTCGCGACAAATCTGTTATATATTCAAATTTTTAGAGTCAAAAATACAATCACAATTACTGAGTTGCGAGAGCTTCAGGAAGAGTATATTGCTTTAGAGGAAAAGCAAAATGAGATGGAATCATACCCTGTCGCGAATACAAATTCAGGAGCTGCGAACGCGAGTTTGTTACCCAAATCGATAAACACTGTAGCGAGTACCTCGCAAGGTCAGCAAGGAATGATGATACCAGATGATGGTCAGCAAAAGTTGGTAGCCATGGGAAGCCGCGATCAGGAAGAATTTGAAAGAGAAAGAAATTTCTACAACCGTGGCAGGAATAATAAAATTCAAAGACTTGATCAGCCGCAAGAGACTTATGGAGACCAGAGGCATAATTATCATAGAGGGCAACGAAGTCATAGTGTTGTATGGGAAGAAATCAAGATGCCACCTCTAAACGCTAGTGTAGAGAAGATATGGGAAGCTATAATCCTGATGGAAAACATACCTGCACCATGGAACATGGGGAATGAACCACCTCCAGGTGACAGAAATCATGAATTCTTTTCCTACCACCATTTTCATGGACACCAAACGAATGATTGCAGGAATATAAAAAGAATCATCCTCAGAATGAAAGATCAAGGGAAGCTAAATCATTTCTTAAAATGTGAAGAGAAGACTCAACAACTACCGCCACCTCCACCACATCAAGCTCACAGAGTAAATACAACAAAAGGGAAAGAGACATTTGTAATAGAAGTTGGGGCGAAGGCCAAAAATTTGTTCTGCAATTCTATCATTCATTCATACAGGACAATCGAGGATTTTCATGATAGTGTTCTCAGTAGGGTTTTCGCGAGGGATGTTGATGATAGAGAAGTAATGAACATCGCGAAAACATCGCCACTAAAAGAATGGCAAACATAGATTATTTCTTTTACTGCAAAAGAGGTACCTGAGGGTGGCGAGTTGCATGACAATCCATTAGTGGTAAGATTAGAAATTAATCCAAAACCTTTTGATGATGAAAATGATGGTGCAGAAAATTCATGGGAAATAAATAGAATCTTAATTGATACTGGAAGCTCAGTGAACATACTTTTTTACCATACCTACAAGACTATGGGGGGAAAAGATGAAGATTTGATACCATCAACCTATAAGATTTATGGTTTTAATGGTACTGCTAATAAACCCAAAGGAGAAGCTCGCATGCGAATACCATTGAATGGATTATCAACTGAAATCTTGTTTTGCATAGTCGATGTGGAATCCCCCTATAATGCATTAATTGGGCGACCTTGGTTGCATGAAATCTTGGGCGTAGCATCAACTTACCACCAGTGCATCAAATTTCCACATCCCAGTGGTGTTGGAGTTATAAAAGGAGATTGGGCTGAGGGACAAAAATGCTATGAAGTAGAAGTGGAATATTGCGAGGAAAGGGCTACTCAAAAGAAGAATTGGAAACGGAATATCAAAGAAGAACAAAGAAGAGAGAAACTAATGGTGGACACAGTAGAAGTGAGAGATGAAGATATGTTGCGAGAACGATGCTTGAAAACAGTTGGAAATTGCGATTCTCTCGCAAAAGGGAAGGAAATAGTAGGGAATTTGAATGAAGAAACAGAGAGCAATAAGAGTAAGAAATGTAAGAAATAAATAATTGATTCTAGAGTTGCTAAAAAAAAAATAGAATCGAAGAAGGAGTACGCGAAAATCTCGCGATTCATTAATTTGATGATCGAATAAGGACAAAGACATGTCAAAAGTACAAAGAATATGCTGATCAAAGGAGGAGTACGCGAAAATCTCGCGATTTGTAAATTTGATGAAAATATGGTTAAATAATTGTAGCGAAATCTCAGAAAATGAAGCAAAGCAAGACTATGTGATAATTTCGCAAAGAAGATGAGAAGAAATAATCAAAAAGCAATGAATGATTACAAGAATTGACAGAAATGAATGAGTGAATAGGACGAAACTTTATGGCGTACACCCTAGTTCGCGAATGATATTTCGTAAGAAGCAAATGTAAGACCTAAAGTGCGTCATATAAGGGGGTATCTCTTGACATGGCTCAGGGAAAAGGTTACACCGCCCCTGGAACCTGAGTCATGAAAATTTGGGGCCCATGAAAGCCTATCCGGGGGGATACCTTGGATTTCCAACTATATATATATAAGGTTATACCGGTTGGACGACCGAGGGTCTCTTCCAAGGAGTCAATGTATGACCAAGGCGCCGAGCTACACGGTTGATCCTAGAGTGCATGTGGCATTTGAAGTGTCTCGGCCATTCTTGGCAAGTCTTGGCACATGCTGCACTCGGCCCGAAGAAAACTCCACTTAGGGTAGGGTGCAGTCTCGTAACCATAAACCCTATAGGTATAAGGGATAAGAGGCTGCGAAAACAACTGGTTGTTGTTAAGACCGGATGGGAGGAGCTATTCTTGTATGGACGATGTACGCCTCCTTAAAGGGGCAACCAGGGAGATGATAAGGGCGGCACCCTCCATTAGGGAGATGATAAGTGTCAAAAGACGCAAATGTCATGAGGATTTATTTTGGCAAGAGAATTGTAGGATCCAAATATCGCAACAACAACACACTTGCGGAATCTTCATTGACAACGTCGCGAAGCCGTCGCAAAGTGATTTCAGAAATGACATAACAAATGAAGATAACGTAAACATGAAGAATACGAAGATCTTGCGAAAACTAGAGTGTCTGCGAGATTTAACATTTATACTCTTGCGAGGATGTCGCAAGGTAAATCCAAAATTAAGGGAAATATTAGTTGTACATGAGTTGTCATCCACTATGTAAACACTATATAAAGAGGAGAGCAGGAGAGAGAAGAGGAGGACACTAATCTAGAAATTATTATCAAGATATAGTGAGGGGTGTAGTGTAGGATTTCCTGCAACTACATATGCGCTAGAAACAGGGAGAGAATAATGGATTTTATCCTTAGTGTAAATTGTTGGTTCAAGAAATTTCCATGAAGATTAATTACTGTTTATATTTTTCTAGATCTACAAATTTCATGGAAGAAATCATATTTTCCTAGTTAATTCAAGAAATTCGGAAAGGTTTAGTTATAGTTATCAACAAATCTCACCGATCTCTATACTTCAAGTTCGAAAGAGGAAGTGTCAGAGAAGTATTCACATCTCCAAACAACAAACATCATCAATTATTCAGAGACAGATGGAGAACAGGAGCAGATCCGAAGAAATTTTTATGGGAATGAAATGAAATGGATCCATTCTCGGCAGTAATATATAAAAAGGTATCAAGAATCTCGTAGTTTTGGAACAAAAGCTTCACAGCATACGACATAGAACAACGAATTTCTCGACAATTGGTTTTCGACAAAACAAGAAGTTGCAATAGCTATCAACGAAGAAAAGGACACACGCAAATTGTTGGCAGCAAAGTGATTTAGCAAGAACCGGATATCTTGCTTTCAGAGACGCACAAAGCAAGCGAATCTTAGTCATCGCATAGGGCAGGAAAACAAGGTTAGAGGGACGTTTCCTTCGCAAACATTTCTTCACAATAATTTTCCTCGCAAATATTTCACTGAGACTTTACCTCCACATCAAACCACTTCGTGAAGTTTGTTTTGTCAGCTATATATAATTGGGAAGATAAACCAAGTTCACACAAACAAGTTTTAGAAGCATGAAACAACTAAGAGCTGCTAGCGAAGAACTAAAAATGAAGACGTACAAATGTACAGAATGACTAAGAAATGGGTCTCGCAGACTGCTTAACAAGGAAGAATGACGACTGAATAATGAAAATCAAGTTGGAAAGATGCAACGGAAAAGGGTGAAAATCAATGCAAACAAGCTACATCAATGCAAGTTGGAAACATCTGCGAACTCCTAAAAATCTGGTTGAGGGCGAACACGATGAACACAGTAGAGAGACAATTAGCAGAATAACAGTAGCAGAATGTATGATCAAAATCACTTCCTAGCAGGCGCCATTAACAGTGAAAATGAACGTTTCAAGGAACAACATATCATAATCATGAAGGAATTATCAGTACAGTGCGAAGGAGTTCGCAACAATTAAATCCGATGAAAACTCGCAATGTGTTCGATATTTTCTAAGCTCAATTCAAATCATTTCGAAAAGATTCAAATGCCTGCAGAAACCACGGGTATAGCAAAGCAGTTTCTAACTTCACCAGGACATCATCAGCGAAGAATGAGTTACAAGAAGGAAAATAACTAAGGAAGAGAGATAACTCGCAAAACCAGCAAACATCATCAGCAAAGCCAGCAAACATTTTGACTAAGAATTCAATTACTTTTGAAACAACCAAAAAAAAAGAGAGAAGGAGAAGCAACCAGGAAAAGAAAAGAAGCAATACTGAATGTTGAAAAATAAAACTAGAAGTCCACGGAGTCGACGTAAGCTCGCAGCGATGTTTCGCAGGAGCGGGAAATATCATTGCAGCCCAAAGTGGACTCTTCTCGGCAGCAAGTAAGTGAAAAGGGGTACTCCATCAGTTGTTCCAGCCAAGAAGAGTGCCAGCATTAATCCAGCCGCAGCCAACATCAAGCTCAACAATTAATTCACAGTACATTGCTTTGCTAAGAATCTTAAAATACCAATCATAGAAGAATATATCCCGTGGAGATAAAGCCTATGGAATTCATCATTTGCAGATCTCAAGTTGGCGAGGATGCAATTTTTTTGCAAGTAACAAAGAATTCAGTTCATGGAGACATCCATCTGTATTTTGCGTTATCTAGTTAAAGTCACGATTAATACTCGCAGAGACAAGGCCCAAATGGACAGGAAGAGAGAAAGAATGCTAAGATGAATGGAGATGACGAACAGATGCAAGAATGAAACATCAGAATAAGACTTTTCTCTTCAATAACTCATTCTTGAGCAGCTATCTGCGGATAAATAGACTTCAAAGGCAAAGTAAAGCAATACAGAACCTGCGAAGAGATTCTATACATACAGCAGCAATAACGGAGGCAGCTCATGAAAGAGCCATATTCATAACAAATAAAGAAGAAGCAACAATAGTTAAACTTTGTCACCAACTTCAGTGAAGCAAACAAAGAAGCCGCGAGCAACGCAATCAAAAAAGGGAACAAATAAAATATCTCATAAAACTATAGTCATAAATATCTTTTAATATTTTCTTAATATTTTCTTATATCTCTCCCAAAATTATCTTAGGTTCTCTAGATCATTTACTAACTTAACTGATTGCTTGCAGCGACAAGCTCGCAATCGTCCATGCCATACAATGAAATACACGGTGATACAATTGCCTAACGAGCAAAACCAACGAAGTCAGCTAACTCTTGGAGATACGAAGAAGATTGAAAGAATATTAAGAGAGCAAACTCAGTTCTCGTCAATTCAAAATCAAGTTTACTTCGCAGCCTGCTGCGACCGTTACCTTGCAAGAGAAAAATGATAAGATATCAAGAGGCACAATCTCTCAGCAAAACAGTAAAGACATGATGAGTCTAGATAAGAAATTCTTTTCAGTAATTTGCTTTCGCAAACAGCCATCAACAGCATTGCTAACAGTGAAGAAATATAAATATCTTGGTGCTGTTGCCAGGAAACAAGCTTAATATGAACAAGTTTAGTATGATCACAACAATCATCAATCGATAAAGAAAAAGTTTATCTAGTTTCAGGAGATAACCAGATTTTCTTAGTCAAAGCAATTGGAGAAGAAGAACGGTACGAAGGAGACCAAATCAATGAAGTTTAGGGATTGTGCCATTTCCCGTGGACATCAGCAACTCTCCTCAAAATTCGTCTTATCTCGCCGAGAAGCAAATGTGGCTCACTACCATTTCCAGGGTAAAACTAAACTGGCGAGAAGAAGACGTACAGGGAGAAGAAATAATAATAAGACGGAAGTATAGCTTGCTTTCACAATCAGCAGCCAGTATAGATGATGGTTAGAGAAGGAGCATACAAATTAGTTGTTCCAGCAGGGTTGCCGCAGTTCCAGTTATAGTGGCAGCAAGTTTCCATTCGAAAAGTAACTCCCACTGATCTTTTATGAACATTACTAGCGATGAGAAGAAGAATACAACGCCAGGTTTTAGATTAGTTCCAGTGAAGTTTAGGGAACTATCTCGTCAAGAGCTCTAGACGAAGCAGCTTGCGAAACAAAGAAACAAACTTGCGAAATAATCATATCTAGAACAGATTTTTTCATAAAGAAAGATAACTCATGAAGAAATAAATATTTCGGCGAAAGCTAGGGAGACGTCAGCTAGATACAGCAGTGATAGTTGCTTCATCAGCGAATCTCAGAGAAAAGACAAAGATAGTTAATATGTTGGAAACTTAGCTACTAAAACGAAGATGAAGAGTGGAGATTACTACGTCGAAATATCACCGATTGTAACATGCTCAAACGGAGAGTCTATGGAGTTTATTTCGTCAGAAAATCAGTAAAAACAGCAACTCAGGAAGGAAGAAGAAAGGACGATGGGTTCGCAGAGAATTTTTTGTTTTGCAGATGTTTACTTCGCAAACATTTGCTGCATGAACATACACCCTAGAGGCAGGTCAAGGGTTCAAATCTCATTTCTCACACTTCTTTTTGCTGCGAGATCACTATATTTTGTGCGACGTTTATACATTTCAAGGATGCTAGCTTCGCAAGCAAATCATATACTTCGCAAGAGACAACAACAACAACAACGAATCACATAAAAGCTAAGTACCACTTTCTTTGAACATTTTACTTTTACAGAAAATAAAAGATTTTTTATTTGATTAAAAAAAAAAAATTATTACAAAGATTTCAAGATTTCAAAGAGTTCAAAATTATAAAGAATTACTAAGATTTCAAAGATTTCTAAAGATTTCAAAGATTCGAGAAAAATCTTGCAGATTAATTTATATATTTTTCTTGAATATTTACTTTACTTCAAATGATATGATATTATGAGAATGAATGAAATGACAGAAATGAAAGAATGAGTGAAGGAAGTGACAGAAATGAAGGAATAAATGAAAGGATGAATGAAAGAATGAAGACATGCGATAATTTCGCAAAGATAATGGAAATGCGATAACTTCGCAAAGATAATGAGAAGAGAAAATCAAAAATGAATGATTGAATGAATTGACAAAAATGATTGAGTGAGTGAATGGGACGAACCTTTATGGCGTACACCCTAGTTCGCGAATGATATTTCGTAAGAGGCAAATGTAAGACCTAAAGTGCGTCATATAAGGGGGTATCTCTTGACATGGCTCAGTGAAAAGGTTACACCGCTCCTGGAACCTGAGTCATGGAGATTTGGGGCCCATGAAAGCCTATCCGGAAGAGATACCTTGGATTCTCAACTATATATATATATAAGGTTATACCCTGGTTGGGCGACCGAGGGTCTCTTCCAAGGAGTCAGCGTATGATCAAGGCGCCGAGGTACACGGTTGAGTCAAGAGTGCGGGGAGCATGGAACTTCCTTACCACTCTTGACAAGTCTTGGCACATGCTGCACTCGGCCCGAAGAAAACTCCACTTAGGGTGCGTCTCGTAACCATAAGCCATATAGGTATAAGGGATAAGAGGCTGCGAAAACAACCGCTTCTTTGTTAAGACCGGATGGGAGGAGCTAGTCTTGTATGGCCGATGTACGCCTCCTTGAAGGGGCAACCAGGGAGATGATAAGGGCGACACCCTCCATTAGGGAGAGTGTCAAAACAGACGCAAATGTCATGAGGCTTTATTTTCGCAAGGAAATTTAGGCTTGTCATATTTGTGCAATGATCCTGAAGAGGCAAAAATACTAACACGAAGGTAAGGCGAGATCAATGGGTTTGTATATGAAAATGTCCAAACGTCCTGCGATTTCGTCGCAAAGACGACAATGTCACGGGAGTTTATGTTCGCAAGAATATTTAAGCCTGTCATATTATTGCAAGAAAAATATCCTGCAGAGGCAAAAATACTAAAGAAATGATAAGACAAGGTCAATGGGTTGTTATATGAAAGTGTAACGACGTCCTGCGATTTTGTCGCAAGACGGCAATGTAATGGGGCTTTATGTTTGAAAGAGCATTCAGACTTGTCATATTGTCGCAATGAGGGGTGGCAAAATAAGACCTTTAACTAGGAAGGCAAAATAAGACCACACAAGATAAATGATAAGGCAAGATTAATGGGTCATTACATGAAAATGTAAAGACGTCCTCCGATCTTGTCGCAATGACAATATTCAACATAAACATTTTGAATGTAAGTAACAGAGATTTTTCATCGCAAAAAATATTACATGATAAGCTTGCGAGCTTGAGAAAATGATTAAATGATAAGCTTGTGAATATGTACATAATAATGAGACTGAGGCAATGCAAATGCCGCACACTTGATATTGTGATCATATTATCTCGCGATACTAATAGTGCAGGAATAAGAAAAGATGAAGTGCAAGTAAGAAATTGCGAGGAACAATAAATACGTGAAGAGGAATGCATACACTAAAGACAAAATCAGAGAAATGACGAATGGAAGCGATTTAAAGCTACAACAATTTTAAAGCGGCAAAATGAGCTAAGTAAAACAAACATCAGCTATACATTGCAGTAGATAAGCATTCTCATCATACAAGCATCGTACTCGCATCATGAAAGCATCGCATACGCATCTCATAACATAAGCATTATTATATTCGAACAAGTATTTTACAGAATTTCGCAGAATTATTCAAAACTTCGCAGAGATATTCAGAATTTCGCAGAATTATTAAGAATTTCGCAGAATGTGATTATTTCACAAGATAAGATAAGCAGCCTGATGAGATTATACTATGACATGAGCACAAAACATGAGACAGAGGCAAAATAAGAATGCAAAAACAATTCACTCAATCAACACTTTCTCAAGGATTCTACCCTCATAGATCAAGAACAGAGGCAATTATGGACTACCAAGAAAACATTTTATGTTCTTCATCTTCTCGGCAAGAATCATTTCCAAAGAAGACATTCACCAAAGAACAACAAGAATCCTCATCAAAAATGGAATAATAACTTCACAAAAACAGAGGCAATACTTCTCATTCGCAATCAATCGCGGATACTTCTTATACTTCAAGGCATAGCATGAGGCAAAGAACATGGAGCGAGAGTTTCGCATGATGGATTCGCAATACTTCTTATATTTAGAGGATTAAAGTACTTCTTATACTTCTTCAAAGATACTTCATACTTCGCATACTTCAAGAGATAATACTTCTTATTCACTTCGCAAAGCTTCGGAACTTCGCAAAAGAATAGAGGCAAGTACGTACTTTTCAAGTCCAGTATTCTTTCGCTCGTTCCTTCATCAACAAAGATCAAAGACTACTACAACAACAGATTTTTTTCTTAAAGATCGCTCTTCAAGCAATATTCAAGAAAAAAAGAGGCAAGATGTAGGATCCAAATATCGCAACAACAACACACTTGCGAAATCTTCATTAACAACGTCGCGAATCCGTCGCAAAGTGATTTCAGAAATGACATAACAAATGAAGATAACGTAAACATGAAGACAGTGCGAAGATCTTGCGAAAACTAGAGTGTCTGCGAGATTTAACATTTATACTCTTGCGAGGATGTCGCAAGGTAAATCCAAAATTAAGGGAAATATTAGTTGTACATGAGCTGTCATCCACTATGTAAACACTATATAAAGAGGAGAGCAGGAGAGAGAAGAGGAGGACACTTTTAGGAGGAGAGAGATATTTTTAGAGAAAGATTTATTTTCTTTATCATCTTCTTCCCCAAATAATTAGATCTAGAGCTCTAAAAAATATCCATTAATGGAGATTGTAAATCTAATTCTTATGTAACCTCAAAAATCATAGTGAAGAACCATGGATGTAGATCACATTGATCGAACCATGTAAAAAATCTTTGTGTCCATTTTATAATTTTAGCACTTTTATCTTCATTTTCATATCAAATAAGTTTAGATCTAGAAATTATTATCAAGATATAGTGAGGGGTGTAGTGTAGGATTTCCTGCAACTACAAGAATTTAGGCTTTTCATATTTGTGCGATGATCCTGAAGAGGCAACAATACTAACGCGAGGGTAAGACGAGATCAATGGGTCTTTACATGCAAGTGTAAGGACGTCCTGCGATTTCGTCGCAAGACGGCAATGTCATGGGGCTTCAAGTTCGCAAGAATTTTTAGGCCTATCATATTGTCGCAACAAAAGCATCCTGCAGAGGCAATAATACTAAAGAAATGATAAGACAAGATCAATGGGTCGTTACATGAAAGTGTAAGGACGTCCTGCGATTTTGTCGCAAGACGGCAATGTCATGGGACTTTATGTTCGCAAGAATATTTAGGCCTGTCATATTGACGCAAAATGAGGGGTGGAAAAATAAGACCTTTAACTAGGAAGGCAAAATAAGACCACACAAAAACAATGATAAGGCAAGATCAATGGGTCATTACATGAAAATGTAAAGACGTCCTGCGATCTTGTCGCAATAATGAGTTTCAACACAAATGAATATAAGACAAAACAAGAAATTGGGTAAGCAAATAAGCTTGCGAAAATGGCTACACTTCTTCATATATTTGAAGGGTTAGCAACAGTTATTATGTAAACTAAGAAGCAGATACTTAAAGATTAACAACTTAATCTCTCATTTGAAAATAAATAACAGAGGCAAATATGGGAATGATTAGAGTAAAAACTTGTTATTTATTTCCATATGATAGATTTACAGTGAGAAATTACAAAAATGGATGGCTGGAAGAATAAATGTACAAGCATTACAAGAAGAGAAAAAGGGAAAATGGAACTATCTCTCAGCTTATTCTTCTTCTTCGCCAGATTCTTTATCAGATTCCTCTTCTTCGCTTGCATCACTATCAGAGACATCTGAGGAAGGCATATTTTCAGGAATTTCATCAAGAAGACAAGTTGTGCTTTCTCAGATTCAAGTTCTTTGATTCTAGCTTGAAATCTCTTCTCAGATTCTGTGAACAAATGATAATGAGTTAGTAACTTAATAGCAGTTTCACAAAAAAGAGGTGGTAAAGTAATGAAGAACAGAAAACAACCTTCTCTGTCAGAAATCATATCTTTAACCAAGGCAGTATGCTCAGCATGAAGACTGACGCTAACACCTAAATTATTTCTGGCGTTATCTAGAACTTTCGCAGCCCAAGCGAATTCATCATCACTATTTATGACAAGAAGTGAACGAATTTGATTTTCTCGCTCATTAAGTATGGCATTTTGGCGAAGAGATTCATCTCGTTCAATTTGGACTTCAAGAAGAGTTTTTGGAATTTCGCTAATGCTTGTGCACCTTGATTAGCAATGCGATCCTTATCATCTATAAGGCTGCTAATTTTCTTCCTTAGAATATTATTATTCTCGTGGGAGCTAAGATATAAACGTTTAAATCGGTTGGCTAAACCTAAGCTAGATCTATGCTCAATTTCTAAGAGATGAAATTTGGTTCGGAGTTCATTTAATGAGAGAGAATTAATCTTGTTCGAAGAACTACTTAAAGATTCATTGAGATGAGCAAGAAGAGCATCATCATCCATAGGTTTAGGGAATGAATGGAGAAGGATGGCTTCATCAGAAAGATTATAAATGTCTGCGAAAATGATAAGTCAGGCAAAGAAAAATAAATGACAAAGTAGAAACGAAGAGAAAAGAAGGGTATTATACCATAAAGTTGCTGATTAGCACTTTGAAGAGTAGATATTTTGTTCTTCTGGGTAGAAGACTCAACTTCCAGCTGTTGAATTCTTTCGCGAAGAGCGGCAGTTCCACTTTCATCCTTCTTGCGAGATGTTGCAACTTCAATTTCAAGTTCTTTGTTCTTCTCCTTAAGTTGGAGATTTTTCTTCTCAAGATTGTTGCGCCTCTTCTCAAGATCTGAGGCAACGACAAAGGAAGCTCTCCCAGACTATAAAGGAAAATAAAGGGATTGATAAGATAAGGTTTATAATTGAAATCACAAAGAAATAAAAAAAAATATGAACATACCAAGGCACTAAGTGCATTTAAGAAACTGGGAGTCATTGTCCGGGAAACTCCACGAAAAGAATCATTATCCACTAGCAGGGGGGCATCGCAGATATTTGCGAGAGCTTCGCAAGTAGCAGAAAACCGATCATCTCCCATTCCTTGCATAGAATCAGAGAAAACACTAGACAATTGTGCCATAGAAGATTCTACTGAATAATTCTCTTTCGCAAAAGAAGTATCAGCCTCATTGTCATCTTCATCAGAATTTTCGCTGGTTTTGGAATTAGAATGAGAAGAGGATGGATTTTCCGCTTTTTAGAAGATGGAGCAGAAGATTTATCCTTGCGAAGAGTGATTTTATCCTTGCCTTTAGCCTTCGCAGCTTCAGGAATGTCAGTTTCTTCAATGCCAACCTTCGCACACAAATGAAGATAAGAAACAGAGGCAACAATATTGTTAAAAATAATAAGGAAAATATTTCTTACTTCATCCGTGATTGAACGAAGTATCGCCAGAGTACTCGCTTTTGGATTTCTTTGATAGCTCTTTCTTAATTTGGTAATCTGAAAAATTCGCAAGATTAGATATAAGAAGGAGTGAAGATTGTAAAATAAATAAAAGTTAGGAAGTAGACCTCTTTTGCCTTTTCGGGCCAATTAAATACCCAAGGTTGATAGTTTGCAAGATTCGCAGGGAGTACATTGGAACCTACAATGTAAGGTCCGCTCAAAAATAGTGGAAAGACAGACCATCTTTCATCTTCAGAGTGTTAGACAAGTCATTAGGAGAGAGAAAGTTGTTGGTGATTGTAATTTCTTTAACTCTTTTCTATTTTATCTTGTAAACCTTCAAGGAAATAATCAATAAAATCATTGTTATTCATCTTAAAAATGTCTTAGTTATGTGGATTATTGTGAGGGGTGTAGTGTAGGATTTCCTCAGAAACGCAAATGGCAGAGGAAGAGAGTTGAAGAAAAATTGCAGAGGGAAAATAAAAGAGAAGAAGAGGAGAATGAGAAAACTATATATAGAGAGAGAAGAATTCTCGAGAAAACAAATGCATTTAATGCGAGATGGGATGTGAATGGTCAAGAAAAAACGGTTGAAAGAAACGTGTCAGGAAAAGAGTGGAAGAAGAAACATGTGTAATAAATTCCGTGTAAAAGTACGGGATTATAAAAGATGAAGATGAACAGTTGCGGCGTTTCAAAATATTGGTTCTCATGACATTCTCTTTTTCGCAGAGAAGACATGAGAAGAGGCAAGATGTAGGATATGAATATCGCAACATCAGTACTTCGCAGAATCAGTAAACGAATCATTGCGAGGGCGTCGCAAAAGAATAATATAAATGACGCAATGAATGATGACAGCCAAAACACGAGAAAAGTGTGAAAACCTAGCGAAATTTAGGAGAGCTGCGAGAATTAATACTTGTACACTTGCGATATTTCGCAAGTCATTCCCGACAATAAAGGACATCTTAGCTGTCATCCATTGTATATTACCCTATATAAAGAGTCAAGTGAGCCAGTTGTAAGGGAGAGGATTATTTTCAGAGTGTTAGACAAGTCATTAGGAGAGAGAAAGTTGTTGGTGATTGTAATTTCTTTAACTCTTTTCTATTTTATCTTGTAAACCTTCAAGGAAATAATCAATAAAATCATTGTTATTCATCTTAAAAATGTCTTAGTTGTGTGGATTATTGTGAGGGGTGTAGTGTAGGATTTCCTCAGAAACGCAAATGGCGGAGGAAGAGAGTTGAAGAAAAATTGCAGAGGGAAAATAAAAGAGAAGAAGAGGAGAATGAGTAAACTATATATAGAGAGAAGAATTCTCGAGAAAACAAATGCATTTAATGCGAGATGGGACGTGAATGGTCAAGAAAAAACGGTTGAAAGAAACGTGTCAGGAAAAGAGTGGAAGAAGAAACATGTGTAATAAATTCCGTGTAAAAGTACGGGATTATAAAAGATGAAGATGAACAGTTGCGGCGTTTCAAAATATTGGTTCTCATGACATTCTCTTTTTCGCAGAGAAGACATGAGAAGAGGCAAGATGTAGGATCTGAATATCGCAACATCGCATTTCGCGAGAATCGAGAAACGACATCATTGCGAGGGCGTCGCAAAAGAATAATATAAATGACGCAATGAATGATGACATCCAAAACACGAGAAAAGTGTGAAAACCTAGCGAAGTTTAGGAGAGCTGCGAGAATTAATACTTGTACACTTGCGATATTTCACAAGTCATTCCCGACAATAAAGGACAGCTTAGCTGTCATCCATTGTATATTACCCTATATAAAGAGTCAAGTGAGCCAGTTGTAAGGGAGAGGATTATTTTCAGAGTGTTAGACAAGTCATTAGGAGAGAGAAAGTTGTTGGTGATTGTAATTTCTTTAACTCTTTTCTATTTTATCTTGTAAACCTTCAAGGAAATAATCAATTTAAAAATGTCTTAGTTGTGTGGATTATTGTGAGGGGTGTAGTGTAGGATTTCCTGCAACTACATCCGATATTGATTCAAAGCTTCAAACAATGATGCAAGGCATTTCTACCATGTTTAAAGAAAGTCAACAGGAAACTAAGAGTGCTATCAAGGAGTTGCAAACACAAATGGGCTCCATGGCTATTGAGTTGAACCAATTGAAGGCACAAAATAGTGGGAAACTCCCTTCTCAACCTATTAACCCAAAAGAGGGTGTCAATGCTATTACGTTGAGAAGTGGTACACAACTTGTGCAACCCGAAGTTACTGATTCGGGCAAGGTGGAAACACCAAAGGAACCTGTTTTGGAGGAGAATAATGAGGATTCTCCCCAAACTTCTGAGGTACCTATTCCTAACTCTAAAACTCTGGTTTCTACTTATGTTCCTCATTTACCTTTTCCTCGCAGATTTGCAAGTTCTAAGAAGGCGGAATTAGAAAAGGAGATTTTAGACGTTCTTAAAAAGATCCATGTGAACATACCACTCATTGATGCTATTAAGCAAGTTCCAAAGTATGCAAAGGTGTTGAAAGACTTGTGTACCAATAAGCAAAGGCTCAAAGGTAATGAAGTGCTTAGTGTGGGGGAGAATGCTTCGGCAATCTTACAACACAAACTCCCACTTAAGTGCAAGGATCCCGGTAGTTTTGACATTCCGTCACAATTGGTAACACAACGTTTAACAAAGCTATGTTGGATTTAGGTGCATCCGTTAATGTTATGCCGGCATCAATGTATAATTCACTTGATCTTGGTCCTCTTAAAAAGGCTGAAATTGTATTGCAATTAGCCGATCGCTCTAATGTCTACCCAATGGGTATTGTTGAGGATGTTCTTGTGCAGGTTAATCAACTTGTATTTCCAGCTGACTTTTGTGTGTTAGAGATGAATGAAGGTTCACCGGACTCGTCTCTTCAATTGCTACTTGGGCGTCCCTTCATGAAAACGGCGAAAACCATAATTGATGTGGACAAGGGAACGCTAACTATGGAGTTTGATGGAGAAACAATACGTTTCAACATTTTCGAGACGATGAGATATCCTAGTGATGTCCACTCTTGTTTCTCCATTGATGTTATGGATACATTGGCACAACAAATGTTTGAATTAAATGGTGATGATGCTTTAGAAACCGTGTTAACTACATCCATGGATAATGGTGTAGAGTGTGGTAATGAAGTCAAGGAAGCCCTTGGTGATCTTAATTCACTACAAGGATGCCCGGAAACTCATAATATCTCTTTTATTTCTTTACCATGCAGTGATGAGAAGCTTGTACCTTCAATTGTTAAATCTCCAAAGTTAGAATTGAAACCTCTTCCCGATCACCTAAAGCACTTGTACTTGGGTGATAATGAAGAGTTACCTGTGATTGTTTCTAATGAGCTTAGTGATTTACATGAGCAAAAACTTCTAAGGGTGCTAAGGAAGTACAAGACGGCCATAGGATGGACAATTGCCGATATCAAGGGTATAAGCCCTGCCGTTTGTATGCACAAGATTCATTTGGAGGACGATGCAAAGCCTACAAGGGAAGCGCAACGTCGTTTGAACCCTCCCATGATGGAAGTTGTGAAAAAGGAGATACTCAAGCTTTTGGAAGTGGGTGTTATCTACCCCATATCCGATAGCAAGTGAGTGAGCCCGGTACAAGTAGTACCAAAGAAATCAGGTGTGACGGTGGTGGAGAATGATAAGAATGAACTTGTCCCAACTCGTGTGCAAACCGGTTGGAGGGTTTGTATTGATTATATAAAATTAAATGCCACTACTAGAAAAGATCACTTTCCTTTACCTTTTATTGATCAAATGCTTGAACGTTTAGCTGGACACTCTTATTATTGCTTCCTTGATGGCTATTCAGGTTATAATCAGATTTTGATAGCGCCGGAGGATCAAGAGAAAACCACTTTCACTTGTCCTTTCGGTACTTTTGCTTATAGAAGGATGCCTTTTGGCTTATGCAATGCTCCAGCTACCTTTCAAAGGTGTATGGTAAGTATCTTTTCAGAATATGTTGAAAACATAATCGAAGTGTTCATGGACGATTTTAGTTTCTTTGGTGATTCATTCGACCTTTGCTTGAACAAATTGTCTCTAATCCTTGAACGATGTGTTGAAACAAACCTTGTGCTGAATTGGGAGAAGTGTCATTTTATAGTAACTCATGGCATAGTTTTAGGCCATATAATATCTTCTAAAGGCTTGGAAGTCGATAAATCTAAGATAGACCTTATTCGTGCTTTAACCCCTCCCACTACGGTGAGGGAGATACGCTCTTTTCTTGGTCATGCAGGTTTCTATCGTAGATTCATCAAGGACTTTTCCAAGATAGCATCACCACTTTGTAACTTATTGCAAAAAGATGTGGTTTTTAACTTTGATGAAAAGTGTATGGTGGCATTCAATCGTTTGAAAGAACTTTTGATTTCAGCCCCTATCATTAAACCACCGGATTGGAGCAAGCCTTTTGAGCTCATGTGTGATGCAAGTGACTATGCGGTTGGTGCGGTGCTTGGGCAACGTGTGGGGAAGCTTCCTCATGCTATTTATTATGCTTCTAGAACGTTAAATGAGGCCCAACAAAACTACACAACCACTGAAAAAGAGTTATTAGCCATTGTTTTTGCTTTAGAAAAGTTTCGCTCTTATCTAATTGGTACAAAAGTTGTTGTCTTTTCTGATCATGCAGCGCTTAAGTACTTGCTTACAAAGAAAGAGGCGAAACCGAGGCTCATACGGTGGATTTTACTCTTGCAAGAGTTTGATATTGAAATCAAAGACAAGAAAGGAATTGAGAACACCGTTGCGGATCACTTGAGCCGTCTTGCTGTGGACAAGGAAGCTATCCCATTGCGTGAAAGTTTCCCGGATGAGCAACTATTCTCAATTGCCTTTGGAGAACCATGGTATGCCGATATTGTCAATTACTTAGTTTCTAAACAAATCCCAAAGAACTTGTCTCGTGCTGAGAGGGACAAACTTAAGAATTTGGGGAACCAATACATATGGGATGATCCATACTTATGGAAACATGGTAGTGACCAAGTAATACGAATGTGTGTTCCCGAATCTGAATTTAATTTTATCTTGTCTTTTTGTCACTCTTATGCTTGCAGAGGACATTTTGGGAGTAAGAGAACCGCTCACAAGGTACTTGAAAGTGGTTTCTATTGGCCAACTTTGTTTAAGGATGCACATATATTTTGTACAACTTGTGATAGGTGCCAAAGAACAGGCAATCTAGGTGCCCGAAATCAAATGCCACAAACTTTTATTCAATTTATTGAAGTTTTTGATGTATGGGATATTGATTTTATGGGGCCTTTTGTCATCTCCCATGGGAATTTTATATCTTACTTGCGGTTGATTATGTCTCGAAATGGGTAGAAGCTAAGGCCACCCAAACTAATGATTCTAAAGTGGTTTCAGATTTTGTGCAAGCTAATATTTTTGCAAGGTTTGGAATTCCAAGAGCCATGATTAGCGATGGGGGTTCTCACTTCAAAAACAGGATTTTACAAAGCTTGTTAACGAAATACAATGTGTCGCACAAGATTGCAACACCTTATCATCCCCAAACAAATGGACAAGCCGAGGTGTCTAACCGGGAGGTGAAATCTATTCTAGAAAAGACGGTGAACCCAACAAGGAAAGATTGGAGCATGCGACTTAATGATGCTTTGTGGGCGTATAGAACCGCATACAAGACACCTATAGGGATGTCTCCCTTTAGGCTTGTGTATGGTAAACCTTGTCATTTACCCGTTGAAATTGAGCATAAGGCGTTTTGGGCTATTAAACAATGCAATATGGAGATGGATGGGGCTGGAAAGCAAAGGAAGTTACAACTCCAAGAGCTAGAGGAGCTTCGCAATGATGTATTTGAAAGCTCACGCATTTATAAGGAAAAGACAAAAGCATTTCATGATAACATGATTTCTAGGAAACAATTTTGCATTGGGCAGAAAGTGCTTTTGTTTAATTCTCGCTTGCATTTATTTCCGGGTAAATTAAGGTCACGATGGATCGGACCTTTTATTGTTACTAATGTGTTTTCTCATGGTGCAGTGGAAATTCGTAGCATAGCTACAGGAAAAGAACTTAAAGTTAATGGGCACCGGTTGAAACCATATTATGAGAATTTCACTTCCGAAGTGGTGGAAGGAGTTAACTTTGTGCATGTACTCCCTCTGGAGGAGTCATAGGAAGCAAGGAGATAGTCGGGATAACGACTTTAAACCAAGCGCTAAATGGGAGGCAAACCATCGGATGAGTATTTCTTGTCTTGTTTTTAGCTTTTTCTTGTCTTGTTTTTATTTTTTTCTGATTTTTTGTTAGAATTTCCCACCTTGACTTACTTTGGACGATTCAATTTACATTGAGGACAATGTAAAGTTTAAGTGTGGGGTAGTGGTTAAACATTTGCGTTGTAAATTTTTGAAAATTTTCAACTTTTGTGTAAACTAGTGAATAAGAAAACTCCAACTTGTGGTTAGTTTAGAGTCACATAGTATACATGTCGCTAAGATTACATCGAGATTCTCATAAGAGTGAATGAACTTAGAGATGACAGAGAACATGATCGGGTTTCTTACTTGTATGAGAGTTAAAGTTGGATTTAACCATGCCAGTGGCAAATAAGGTGCAGACTGAATTCGGTATTAGAGTAGTGGTCCCCTATAGTGGAGACTACCCATGTTACATAATGTGAGGCACCAACCTTCAATTCTTTGTACCTGTCTAAATTTGTGCTTTTAGAGTGTGTGTCACCGTACGTAAATTCCGGGCAGAATGGTGAGATGCCCAACCTCCCACCATAGAAGCACTATTTTGATCTCTTGAGTGCTATTTTTATCAAGCATGATGGTGACAGCGAATTGCTAACTTACATACCACTTGTAATCTTGTTCGCAGTTAGCACCATCCACCTTATCTCTCTACACCAACAGGTCCATAGAAACACCATCATCATCAACAAGAGGAGCATCACAAATTTGAAGGAAAGTTGAACACGTTCAAGGTTTACAAGCAACGGTACAGAATTGAGCAGATTTCAGATTCAAGTATAGCAACAAAACAAGGAGCAGAATTTTTACAAGTTGAAGACTATTGTACAAGAGTGAAAATTATCAAGGATGAGAGTTCGAGAAGTTTATGATATCAAGACATATAAGTTGTGAAGAATCAAGCGGTAAAGTACTTACACCATGGCCTTGTACTTACATTTTTTATTTTATTTGTATTTTACTTTCTCTTGTCTCAAAAAAAAAAAAAAAAGAGACAAGAGAAAATTTCTTTAGGTTCATTACTAGTTTTTTTGTTTAATTTTGTTTTTATTTTGTATTTGTTTTATTTTTCTTATATTAACAAAAAAAAAATATATATATATTTTGGGTTTGTATAGTTCGTTTTTAGTTTTGTATTCTTTCAATAAAGCCAATGGAAGAAGAAATATCTACAAAGAAGTTTCAAGCAATAAGGAATTAGAGGAAAGAATCACATTGTCAAGATTCTACGAAGTTCAAGAGTTATCATCAAGAGTTGAAGACCGAAGACGAAGATGAAGACACCGATAGAAGACCGAAGACGTTTCTATGGATGCTGTGAGAGTGGTGCTAGCTGCACGACGAACGGATAACGAGGTAAGTAAGCATATTCCCACATTCGTTAAGTGGTTGATTTCCTTTCTTAGAGATCGTCAGAAAAATGGGTTTTCAAAAATGATAAAAGATGTGAGTTTTCAAAACAATTCGGAGGGTTTTTACCTTCCTACCATTCAACGTGTCGCAGGATTCTCTCTTCATTCCAACCTGGACACATGTGTGACCCATAAAAAGTTGTTTATTATTGAGATCAATATCATAAAACCCTTTCTTGTGAGGCAGAGTCGAGACTTTTGATCACTCCGAACCCAAATTTTTGTCGAGAAGGGATGGTTATTTCTCTCTCAACTTTTAAGGATGAGATTGTGTTCATTTATGTGTCTAACTTCTTATTACTAGTGTGCAGAATTTCTATGTCTTCTTAGCGCGTTGGATGCTATCATTACGGAGAACTAGTAAGTTGGAAAAATAGGTTTTGTGGGTATATCTCTAGTAAACCCTCACGAGACTATAACTCGTCCACTATGGACACCTAGGGGTTTAAAGGCTTGTTATTTATGCTAAAAGTGACCGTAGCCTCGACGACACGGAGTTGTATGTATCTTTTTGAATTGTTTTGTTTGATTTGCTCGAGGACTAGCAAAGTCTAAGTGTGGGGGAATCTGATAGGTGTCGTAAAACACCTAATTTTATATCTATAGTTTATGCTTTCTTTGCGAGTTTTCTTGTAAAATATGTATCTTATGTGTCGTTTTGAGTTATTAGGTACAATGGAGTTATTCGGAGCAAAAGAAGAGGAAATAGGCGCAACATGAGGATTATGGTCATTTCACATGTCGGTGTTATCTGGAGCCAGTCACTGGTTAAGGGGTTACTACTGGGCGGCCGTATCCATCAGTGGGTGCAAATAACGATCCCAGTTCACTGCTTAACCCTATATCGAGAATTCTCTTCTCTTCTCATTACATCTCACCTGAAATTAAAGATGAGTGAGGAAAAATGGATGTTGTCCGAGAGATTGCAAAAATTCAGAGAAAGGAAGACGGATCGAGAAATCAGAAAGATTTGGCAGCAAGTCGGTTCGATTTATGAAGATGAGCTCGAGCACAGATGCAGATGAAGAACTCAGGGATAAGATGGAAATCGAAATGAGGGTTTCTTAGCTTCGATTGAAAACAAAGATGGGTTCGAATTTTCTCAGATGGATTGAACTCGATTCGGGTTTGGATTGATTGAAGAACTGATGGAAATGTTGCTGCTGTGGAGTTTTGGAGAATTTAGGGTTTGAGATGACTCAGGCAAAGAAGATGAAGAACTGATGGAGTGGCTTGAGCTAGTGGCTATGTTCTAAGGGTTTTGTTATGTTCATCTGTAGCTTAGGAATGAGATTGTTGTGAGTACAATATAGCTACAGAATGAAGAAGGAAGTGATGGATTTGTTGCTCTGAGTTGAAGGAAGAGGAGCTAATGGTGCTTCAGGTGTTGGTTTGAGGTGTTGTTGAATTAGAGATGATTAGAAGCTAATGGAGCTACTGTCGAGTGGAATTGCAAGGTAGCTGAAATACAGATGGATGGCTGTAGGCTTTGGGGTTGAACTGTAATGAGGAAACTGAAGCTGCAAGTAAGTTTGAATGGGTCAGTGGCAATGAATTTAGAGCTGGTGTTGTTGTTGAATGACTGAGATGATGAAGCTACAAATGGGTTTGAATGTGTGTTGGTGGTAATGTTTTGAGCTGAGTGCTGGAGGCGACTCTTGTGTGCAGTCCGTGATTGGGGGTTGGCTCAAGAATGGTCTGGGATTGCAGGAAGTAGCCTGAGATTGTGATGATGAGTCTGAATTGCAAATGATGTTGCAAGTATGACTGAGCCGGAGCACGGTGGGTTCTTCGATTGGAGGTTTTGCTGGTGGTACTGGTGATGGTCTGTAGATGGCAAGTGGAATCTGGTAGTGATGCTAATGCAATCAGCTAGCTTGAGATGCTGAGAAGAAAAGTCGCAACGTGAAGCCGAGAATAATATGTTGGTGTTAGCTTGTATTGCAGGTCTCAAGTGCCAGTAAGAGGAGCTTGCAGAAGCTGGAATGCATCTGGTGGTGCTGTTGAGGCACAAACTGAAGAGATTGACTCTGTTGTTAGTGGATTCATGGTGAGCTGCGAGGAATGGAAATGCGCTCTGATATGCAGGGAGCAGTGAAGAATGGCAGCTGAGCTGGTGATGGTGTTGTGATTGAAACAATTGCAGAAGATGGAGTTATTCTTAGATGAATGTTTAGGATTATTGCAGGGAAGAAATTGTTCTTTTCCTTGAGCTGGTGCAGAATGGATGTGGTAGGCTGAGTTGAGATGATGTTTTTGTTGCTATGATGCAGGTGGTGTTAGTTCAAGTGCAGAGAGTGATATTTGCAGCTGTAATGGGTTGAATTGAGAAGTTGGTCGAGTTGCTGGTGACACTGTGGTTGTAGCTCAGGTTGCAGGTTGAGATGGCTGGTAATGAAGCTAATGGAATGGGTTCTGGCGAAATTAGCATGTTGCAGCTACATTTGTGATGGGATTCAATGCAGTGGTCTAGAGAGGAATTGAGTTGCAGACCAAGAACTGAGATGGGAGTTGTCTGAGGTTGCAGGGAAGATAAATTGGTGTTGTTGCAGCAGCTGGGAGATTGCAGAATGAGTCCAAGTGCAGCTGAATTTATGAGTACACAAGTCATATGGTCTGTGTGTGTCTGTGGTTGCTCAAATGGAAGAGATACTTATGGAGCTACAGATATGGGTGATGCTGCAGTTAAGAAACAAGAAGAATGTGGCTGAAGCGCAATGATGGTGCAAAGACGGCTCGGGCACGTGCAATGGCACGAGCCAAGACAACTCGGCTCTCGGTCAGGCTAGTCAGTGATTGACTCACACTCTGACTCGGTGTTAACTCAGTTGACTTTCCTGGTTGACCCGAGTTGGACCGTTGACCGAGTTGGACCGTTGAACAAGTTGGACTCGTTGACCGGTGACCGGGCGGACTTTGCCGGTCACCTGAGATACTTTCCGGTGCCGGATTCCGGCCAATTTCCGGCCACAATACCAGTTTTCCGGCGACAGTTTTTGGGCATATTTTCTACATGGGTTTCTCTCACTTATGGGCTTGGTTGATTTTCATCTAATGGACTTTGAAGACTAGACCTAATTTTGGAAGAGAGGAAAATCTATAAAAAGAAGACTTTTACAACTTTTGGATCACGTTTTATTCTTGGAACTTTGGAGAGCCGGTTTTGTTTACGCTTCTAAGGTTTGCTTTTGTTCATCTTCTTCTTTTCAATTTATATTTTTATGATGAACTCCACCATATCTATGAGTAGCTAAACAATTATTATTGGTTATGGGATAAAGTTGATTTCTCAACATGTTATTTGAATCTATGAATTAGTTTTGTCTCAGTAATTTATTGTTTGTGATTCATAATTAATAGTGGTATACGATTTGAATACTTAATAGGTTGAGTCTGGAATCAATCCGATTTGCTTTCATCTCTAAAGCTATATTAGGGTTTTCAATATGAAAGAGTTGTTTATCCCTGATTCTAAGTAGCATAATTGTGGGTAGTGCTTGTAGTGATATATCCTACTAGTCACAAGTGAATCATAACCTTGGTTAAATTGAATTAGTGCTTTTACACGTTTGATTGCCTTGATTAGTCTTATTCCATAGAACTTATTGCTTTTAGGGAGTTAAATCTAATTGTGCTTTTACACTTTAGGTTGCTTTCTAGGAAGAATTCACATATGCATCTTTTAATGTGGTTGTGATGAAATCAGGGAATTAGCGGGATATTCTTGCGATCAAGGTATCCTAGGACTTTTAGTAAATGAGAGATTAAAATACCAATTCTAATCGTTGATGAAAATACATGTTTGTGAATGATACTATCCCATGACCAATATCTTCTCTCTATTGATTATTCCAATTATTTGCTTTGCTTTATTTTATTATTACTTTAGTATTTCTCTAAAACAACAAAAATCCCCCCTTGGTTACCTTAGAAACTGAAAATCGCATAACAACAATTGCCTCTCTGTGGAAACGAACTCTTCCTTACCTTGTACTTCATTTATATTTAGTGTAAGAAAGTGAAATTATTTTTGACGCTTATGACAGCGATCAACCATCTTTGGATATAAGCATATATAGTGTGTTCGCACATTGGTGTATAAATCCATGTACCAGAAACCAAGTGCGTGCATATGTGTGCATGCGGTATTGGTGAAGGAGACAGGTTGGGTATGCGTACTGGCGGAAGTTTTCAACCGAAAATTTCTACTGAGTTTGTAGTTTGCAAACTAGTAAACCAGTCACCTTAGGTACGTGTACCAACGGAAGTTTTCGAACCGAAAATTTTTGCTGAGTTTGTAAACTCAAATCCGGTAGCTAAGGTGTGCATACCCGTACGCGTACCCAAGCTGGTTATTTCTCAAATCGGTAGTTCATGAACTTAAAAAAATAAATTATAAGGAATGCAATCTTTGCAAACCGTGGGTATATTGTTCATGAATTGATTCAAATGAATCAAAACGATTTTGTTTCAATTGTGTCTATGAATAAAGACCTAAGCAATTGAACAACTCTTCAACTAGTTCTTATGAGTCATTTGAACTAGTTATGAGAAAGATGAATACGGTTAATATGAAAGTGCTCATATGGCTAACCATTGGTTAACTATTTGTGAACCAACTAAGTGTACACGTTTAGGTACGGTTACTCAAACCTAAATGAATACATTTAATTTGTGTGTGACAAGCTAAGTTTCGATCTAACGGTTGAAAGATATTAGCTTGTATCTAATCAGGTTTTTCATCTAATGGTGAATATTGAATGCTTTGTTACCAAGGTAACTTAGATTGCAAACCCTGATTTGAAAACTATATAAGGGGAACTCTAGCAACTGGAAAAACTAATCCCCATACCTCCTGTGTGATACTAGTTGGTTTTGCTAGAATCGATTCTCCTTTAACCTTAGGTTTCTTCTCGAGACCCTATAGTTTAACCACTGAAAGACTTCATTGGGATTGTGAAGCCAGACGAAACTACTTCTCTTGTATTTAAGCGATTTGATCTTGCCATTTTCTATCGTACGAGTTCAATTGAATAATTGACTTGAGATTATATCTCCGATAGGGCAAGATAAAAAGAAATCACAAACATCATCGTCTCATCGTTTGTGATTCCGCAATATCTTGTTTCGCTATAATACGATTAATATTATTGTGAGGTGATTGATAATACTAGGTTTTTCTTCGGGAATATAAGTCCGGGTTATCAATTAGTTCTTGTTCACCTTGATTTATCAAAAGACGGAACAAAACTCATAGGTTTATCTGTGGGAGACAGATTTATCTATTATCATAGACTTTTCTGTGTGATACAGATTTGTTTATTAAAGTCTTTGACTTTGGGTCGTAGCAACTCTTAGTTGTGGGTGAGATCAGCTAAGGGAATCAAGTGTGTAGTATCCTGCTGGGATCAGAGACGTAAGGAGCGCAACTTTACCTTGAATCAGTGTGAGATTAATTAGGGTTCAACTACAGTCCAGACCGAAGTTAGTTTGTAGTAGGCTAGTGTCTGTAACGGCTTAATACAGTGTGGTGTTCAATCTGGACTAGGTCCCGGAGTTTTTCTGCATTTGCGGTTTCCTCGTTAACAAAACTTCTGGTGTCTGTGTTATTTCTATTCTGCATTATATTTTGTTATATAATTGAAATATCACAGGTTGTGCGTTGTATCGATCAATTGTGAAATCCAACCTTTGGTTGTTGATTGGAAATTGATTGATCCTTGGATATTGGTCTTTGGTACCACCCAAGTTTATATCTCTTGTATTTGATAAAGACTCACAGATTTCTATCTGTTTGAGTATAAATCAAATCGAGAGATAGAGATATTAACTCCTTGATATACTTTTTATTAAGATTGAGTCTGACTGTCTAGTTGATTCTCTTAAAAGTATATTAGAGTTAGTCCATACAAATTGCTAATCAAAATATTGGGTGAGGTTGTTGTACCCCCGCATTTTCAATATCTACATAAATAAATTAAGAAGATGATCAACTACTCAGGAAGATTTCAAGCAAGATTAATCATCAGATTCATTAGATTCGTCATCGTCCTCACGATCATCATTCTCCATGGAATCTTCTTCAAGATCTTCCTCAGAGTCATTGTCAGAATGTTTACCGAGAACTTCCTCCAATTGGTCTTCAGGATCATCATACATTGCGTCTAAATATACATCTTCTTCGCATTCGGCTCAGAGGTCAGCTTTGGTCAACCGCTCAGCTCTCATGCTGGGAGCATATGGTTTAGTCTTACGCTCCAGAGGTTTCCAGGAAGCTTCGATCTCCTCAGCGTCCGAATCAGAAGCTACGCCGTCGGCACGAGTTTGAGTTTCATCTTCAGCCGCTAGCCTTGTATGCTGAAGTCGACGCCATTTTTGCTGATAAGTCGCCAACTTTTCATCTTCGGCTTCCCTCTTTAAAAATCCATCACGGATAGTTCTTAGATGACCGAGAGAATACCATCCATTATCTTGTCAGCATCTTTCAATGACCGATTCACTATGGCACGTGCCTCCGCTGCAGAAATCTTCATCTTTGGCTCGGAAGTTTTTGAATCTTCCTCAAAAGATCTAGAAGAGTAGTCACTACTGGAAATCACCATTATCTGGAGCCAGAAACATGGAGTCTTGGATATGCCAATATCAAACACGCAACAAAAATGGTAACTCTCCAACTCTTACCTATTTACGGTTTCACTAGTTGTAGTGATAATAGCGTAAAACTTTGAAAACTTGCTCGCTCCTTCAAACCTGCAAAGACGAGCAAAGTTCATTATTTAAAGTCATAATTCGACTTTTCGCAAAGTTGTGAACAATTCACATAATTTTCACCGTGTGAACATACACCATTGAATCACAAAATTCATGGAAACATTATTTCATCACATGTAATTGTTTGCTTTCAACAATTGTTCAAAAATCAAAGTTGGATTTTTACAAAAAATTTAATTCACGTATTTTAAGAAAACAAAAAAATTTTGGACGTGAGTTAATAATTCACGTAATTTTTTTTGAAATATATATATATATATATTTTGATGTGAGTTATATATAAAAAAAAAACTTTTCTTTTGCTCAAACGAGCATTCGTCTATAAAACGAGGGTCTTTCCTATTTTTGTGAAAATCTTCATGCTCAAAATAAAATTTTGTTTTCATAAAAAACTCATAGACAAAATTTTCTCTACTGCAACTAGACCATGTATATTCAAGAATATATATATCTCTTTCATATTATGGATTATTGTTTGTTTCTTAAACTAACGGACGGACGTCCGTTTCCTAAAACAAATTTTCATAAAACTTACGCATGCATATACACATATAGGTTTTGTTTTATGAACAACTCATGAATAACACACAGCAAAAAAAAAAACAAAAAAAAATGGCTTACCGGAATTGGCCGGAACTTCGTCGGACGGTGGCGGCGACGGTCGGCTCCGGCGAAAATTTTCTCCTCCTTCTCTGATGCTCGGACGTGACGAGATCAAGGGGGAAGAGTGGTCGGTCATCTCAAGGAGAAATAAAAAAAAAATTGGGTCTCTTCCCTTTTATAACAATTTTATTTCCAAAAAACAAGGATTTCCTTTTTTGGCCCAGACCTAAACCGACCAAAACTGGACGTCCGAGCGTCCAAATCAGCGGTGCTTCATCACTCCGTACTCACGGATGACGCTCTATCATACTGCCAAATCCCTCATTCAGGCATTTTCTTGTACATAACGCAATTGGAAGCAAATCGGGGATTCTGAAATGCCTTTGTACGACTAAGTTCCGACTACTTATCTCGTCTACTGGAAAATCACCATCCAGTGCTTACTGTGGAACATGACTGTCCCTCACTAAGCAGAGGACTTAATGTAGATGGTAGATTTTCAAAAGGCTAAAATCGTAAAATCATGATACTCCATGTTTCTGACCCGGCTTCAGGAATGTATGTGACAATTCATATTTTATGATCCGTGAACCATCTCATGATCTCTGACTGAGCGAACGTTCCTCTCAGAGCTATGATGAATATGTTTCTCGAAAAGCCTCCCGGCTGGGCTTTCGATGCTTCACACATTTCATCATCACCTCTACGTGTAATCAAAATAATTGGGCGGCTCCTAGACATAATGTTTGTTAGAGAGCTTAACACCTTCAGGACGTCACGCTGCTCGTTGTTCCCTAACTACGTAGAGATACCGTGTATAGAATCTCCTAATGATTGGGCGACTCCTAGACATATTGCATGCTAGTATAGAGCCTAACGCCTTCAGGACATCACGCGCTCGTTGTTCCCTGACTACACCCCCCTCAGAACGTGTATGATGCTTCAACTATCTCATATCTCAATTCTGCAAATAGGTTAAGTCTAGCGTGTCATTCATCAACCGAATTCCTAGAAAATAATCTATTTTATCTCATTACTCCGTTTCATGGCTTATTCCGACTGAATTCCATGAATTAGTAATAGATAATCAATTTATTTTATTACTCCGTTTCATGGATTATTCCCGACTGAATTCAATGAATTAGTCAAAAATAAATATTCACTGTCAGGGCGTCTGGGCCATCACCGAGTAAGCCCCGAGAAAATGGTGCAATTGTACTTGACAATAATGCACGAATGAGCACCCGCACGAACGAGCATTCAAAAATATGGACGAACGAGGAACTTATGAAGGAAAATAATATTAAATAAAATAAACAAAAGGCGTAGGACCGGGCCCACCGGCCGGTTATGCCATTGTGGCCGGTCCCCCTCTTCCGTTATTTTATTTTAATTTATTAGTTCCATCATCTCATGAAGACTCCTTCATTTGAGCAAACTCCCTCGTTTGAGCGAAACTCCTAGTTTATCCATACTTTCCATCAAATGAAGAAAAAATAAGGAAAGGTGTCACGGGATCGGGCCACCTAGCCGGCCGGCCATGCCATAGCTGTGGCCGGTCCCACACCTTACAATTCCTTATTTTCTCATATTATTATTTCCTTCATCTCATGGAACTCCATCGTTTGAGCGAAAACCCTAGTTTTTCAATATTTTCTCAAATATTGCTCAAACCATGAAAATGCCAAAAAGTCGAATGGTCACATGACCGACTAGGCTTCTCACGTCAAAAAATTAAAATATTATTATTTTAATATTCTCAAAATATTGGTTGCACGAGCAAAGTTCTATTTGGTCATTTGAGCAAAATTGAGAGTTCCAGTCAAGATCAAACTCTTCTGAAAATCCAAAGTATTGCTCAAACGCGCACCAGAAAATACCAAAACTCTCAGGACTGAGACATGGGCAATATGATGACACGGGCATGCCACCTTGACCGACCAAGGTCGGCCCTTAGGCTTGCAAAGAGCCGGTCCCACACTCTTTCATAATTTTGACCTAATTATCTCTCAACAGTTCATATTGGGTCCAAACTCTCACCAACCAACTTGGGATTTGCTCAATCGACCATCAGCTGGTCCCATGACCACCAAGGGCCGGTCCCATGACTCCTTGGTCGGTCCCTCATCTCTCCATAACTAGGTTTTATTACCTAACGCTCAGACGAGCACTATTTTAATAAATGATTAAACCAGCATTTGATCATCCTTTCATGTGAGACCCCGTGTTTTCGGATCGTGGTTTTCGAACCTAAAACCGGTAAAACCCAACTCATGTAGCGTTGGGTGCATGTTCTTAATTTTGAGTATTTATAACTAAATCTAAATTTTCTAATAAATAAAAAGGCTAGCTCTTATCTTTGTGGAGTGGTTGGGAGTAAGAATTATCTTTGACTAGTCCCTTATCAATATTAGAATGGTAATTAGGACATGAACTATTTTCAAAGGATTAAAACGTGTGAAACAAAATTTAAGGTTTGACCAAGATTTATTCTCTCCATATTTATTCCTTTTTGGTTTGGCTTCATATATGAGGAAACCCTTTTTGGAACCCTAGTTAGAAACCTAGTCATCCTTTTCTCTTTTATCTTTCTTCCTCTCTGATTTTCTCTAAGTTTCTATAAAAACAAAACAAAAAAATAAAAATATATTACTCCATTGATTTCTTGGGAAGCGTGTTGATTGCATCAAGGTCTTGGATTTGTTATCTTGGGGTAGGGGTTTCTACGTAATATTAAAAACTAAACTATTTTGGCATCGATTTTTGTTTGCATTACGATTTATATTTTCTTATATGTATGGTTCAAGGTCCGATTAATATCAAGGAAAACATATTTTTAGCATTGTTTGGTTTATTATTGCTTAATTTGATTTGATTTATCTCTGGTAAATACTGGTATCGAGATCCGTGTTTGGATGGCATAAATTCTAGAAGACACAGACGTAATCAAACCCTCTTGAAATATTTGTTTTAATGATCTTAATTTTGAAACTTGTTTCGGGAAAAGATGAGCGGCTTTATGCCTTGAACTTAATGTGAACGCCTCTAGTTGTTTCTTTGTTTTCCACCGTTCGTTACAGAAATGAATAGAGTAAGAACTGCCGGATTTCTATAACTCACTCGCCTCTACTTTTCTTTTGGTCTTGTCCTACCTGAATATTTTCAACAACAGAATGTTTTGTGGGTTGTATAGATTATCAAAAGTAAATCATCATGACTTTCATAGCCTGGCTTGATTGGGGTATACCCAATTTTAAAGGGACACTT
Organism: Papaver armeniacum; assembly: GCA_023531295.1. Classification (NCBI taxonomy): domain Eukaryota; kingdom Viridiplantae; phylum Streptophyta; class Magnoliopsida; order Ranunculales; family Papaveraceae; genus Papaver; species Papaver armeniacum. Next base: position 93,665 of record JAJJWW010019370.1, read on the forward strand.
TTTGTGAGTTTTAGGGAGAGTCCTAATGGGTAAGTTACAAAACTACCTGATGCGTGTCGTAAGTGCAACAAATTAATAAAGATATTTCCCACTAATTAACTGGTAATATAGCGGTAGTAAGAGATCGTTCCCACAGAGAGCTGTGTAATTGATAGGTTATTTAGTTCAGCAAAGTAAAGTAAAAGACAAATGAGGGATTGGTTTAAAGTGAAATAAAAAGAATAACAAATAAAAGAAAGATGATTAAGGAATCATTCGCTGTCACTGGAAAGAAACTTAATAAAAGTACTTGTTTATTTCTTGTAGAATTTCCATTATCACCAACCGTAGAATAGCAATAAGCTCTGCAATCCTCGGAATTCCTGTTGCCACTGGATACGGAAGCGCTCGACTACCGCATTCTATCCATCCGAGCCACCATGAATAAGCTCTCAAGATGTAACCCACTAGGATGCATTACGTTTTGTGAATTAGGTTGATCCTAGCATCGACGCATAAGCTCGGCCCGCTTACTAGTGTCATCTCTATACACAATTGCTTAACAGAATCCCTCTGTCAGCTTTTGCGATGTACTACTTATGTAAGGAACTGAGTGACTATTACACGTATCACCAATCCCAATACTAGTAGAAGAATTACTACCAGGTTAATTCAAATGGCCAGTTGAACAACCCAGTAGTAATCTTAGACGATAGAAATAATAGAGACAATCGACAAGAAAAATCAACTTAAAATAAACTTGTAAAAAGAATTAAAGTTTCATAAACCAGGACTTTGAAATCATACCTTAATCAGTAAAAATTCAGCTACACATGGATTTACTAAAACCCATAAAAATATATATAGAAGAAGAAGAAAATAGCTTGGTTTCCCCCTAATGGGGTAAACCCTAAAATATAAATTAAGAACCTTTCTTCTCTCTTTTATTTTCTGTTTCTCTCTCCCAAAAATTATGTAACTACAAAAGAAATAATAAAAGAAGAAGTTATATTTTTCTTTTGGTTTAGGTAGCTATTTATAGGCTTCAAATACCTAGGGAAGCAAAGTCGGTTTGACTTATCCAAAAATAGATGATGGTGATTCGGTGTAGCAAGTTGTACTCAAGAAATGTCTGCATGCATTCTCATCCATTCGATCTCCTGGGAACCTCATATGTCTTCATCTACACCGTATATCTATCCAGCTTCGATGCTCTGCCGCACACACGATCATCACTCATCTTCCAAACGCGTCATAGCTTGCAGAAGTACTACAGCCAGGCTCCACCACGTGCTCGCCTTTTTTTTTCTTTTCTTCTGATTTGTACGGCTTTTAAACTTCTATCACAGCACGCGTGGGTCCAATGGTGATGTCATCATTTCTTCATCATCCAATGGCAGGAGCCATCGACTATTCCCCTGTAACTATCTCGTCTGCTTCACTTCAATGGCAACAACCATTATACTCAGTTCCATCGTCCTCATGGCATTGACGCAACTCCGTCAGTCTTCATTGCCGATAAGCAGCAGCTCAAATTCTTCATCAGCGCTTCTTGTCTTAGCACAATAGCAGCCCTTGCTCGTGTTCTCCATCTCTTATCGTCACTGATTCAATTATCATCACTGCCAAGGCTCATTCTAGGCAGCAACACCATCAATCTTCACTGTATCTTCCTCCTCGAGCTCCGTAACATTCATTAATGGCAGCAATATTCTTCTCTGTTCAAGCTTGAGTTCGAGTAGCACTCAACACCATCTTTTCAAGCTCGTGTTCAATACCAACTCATTTCACTTCTCTGTTTTGAAGCTCGAACTCCATCACTCTATTCCGTTAATGGCAGCAGCATTGCTTCTCCATCTTCATCACGAAACTCCATCAGTGTCTCATCAGTTTACTCTCTCGAGAACACCACAGATCAAATCCATCACCACCGCAGCTTGAGTTCTGCTCATCGAGATCAGCACAACACTCCCATGACAATCACCATTGCAGACTCGAGCTCCAACCACAGTCATCAATGGCAGCATCGATTTTCACTGCCAAACTTAAATACCACTGAATTGTCGAAATCGACGACAACCCATGTATTCTAATACCTTGATTACCTAATGACCCATTCGGATTCGAGAATCACTCCAAATCATTCCCATCTTGATCATCACGATCATCAGCATTCTCTGATTATGATGGCTGCACACCCTTGATGTGAAATCAGGATCCTACCCTTGATGGCTGCACACCCTTGATGGCTGCACACCCTTTAAGAACGGTGAAGACAAAGTGCCCTTAGTAATAAGGCAGGTGCCTTTAGTAATGTTTGAATTCTGGCTTCCCCCTTTGTAAAATATCGAACTGCCTTTAGCAGTTCCCTTGAACTTGACTACCCCTTAACAGGAAGTGCCCCTAAACGATCAGTGAGGATGCCAATAACACTTCTCTTTGAAATGACCATTTAGCCCTTAGTCTTCCAAGTTCTTGTTTTGCTCATAACTTCTTCATACGAACTCCGAATGACTCCGTTCTTTCGCCATTGTCTTCATATTCTCGTCCTCTACAAAATGAAAAGTAGAAATATTGTATTTGAACGAGTTCCAATTGGTCTTTGGCCTTTCTCCACTTGTAGCTAGCTTCCTTCCTTGCACAATTAAGTACAAATTCACTTCTTTTGGATGATTTCCCTAACAAAACACAAATAAGAGAAAACAAGCGTAATATACAATAATTTGCAAGAAAACCAACAAATACTAGCATGGAATAAACACCAAATATATGTGAAATATGCACTTATCACTACCCTTACCCATTAATAATCTTAATTACCCTAAATCAGTTTTAATCTTTTCATTTCATCTTCTTCTTCTCTTCTTCTTCTCCTCCACAACCCTACCGGCTCCATCACCCCCACCACCACCAAAACTCGTCGATCAATTCGTTAAAATCGTCGATTCGAAAACTACGATTAATCTTCATCAATGGATCCACCACGGAAGAAGGTAACTCGTATGAAAGAAACTAATCGAAAACCCAATGAATATAACCCTGGAATTGCAAGTTTGGTTGCTAAGAAAGTGGAGAAAAAAAACGGTTGAAGAAGAAGAAATTGAACCCGCTGAAACACGTGAAATGGTGCGCTTAAGAAAGTAAGGGCTTGTTTAAACTCACTCTAGTACTTCGATTTCATGTTTGCATGTCAAATTAGGTCAGAAAATTCGAATTTGTGAATTGGAAGTTGCGACGCCGGCAAGGTTTTTTGTTATCGACCTTTCCGGATTTTCATAGTTAGGGTTTGGCCGGAGGGTATAAGGTTGAAGAACTTGCATTTGTATAGTTTCAGAATCGCTACTAGAAGGGCCGGCAGTTATTCATCTCAGTATACCATTTCGGCGTCTTTTTTTTTATTGAAGCCGGCATCTTATTATTGTTTACCCTTCCTGCTACTTGTTTAGAATGTTTCCTGATGCCTAGAATTTTTTTCGTCCGGAAGGTTATTTATATAAAACCATTCCGGCTGTTTTTCAGCCGGAGATGTGTGGGAAATGGACCTTTCCGACTAATTTAGTGAAAAATCCTATATATTTTTTGCGAGCCGGAAGGCTATTTTGATGATACACTGCCAGCTTTGGCTTAGCCGGCACTCATCTTTTGGTCGACCTTTCCGGCCATTTTTCCGCCGGATATGTTGTATTTGTCGACCCTGCCAGCCTGTAATGTTTTTTTTTTCTGAATTATTCTTGTTCAGATTGAGAATGGCAAAGAAGAAAGCAGCTCTTAGTCCTCCTTCAAACCCTCCTCATGTTGGTGATAAACTCTTGTCTTCAAAACATCGAGGGGTATATGTTGTGCTTGGAACGAAAAAGGTCTTAGAACCACTATCTGAACCCAGTGATTCAGACGAGACTCCGGATGAAGACCAATCAATTCCATCTGGTAGAAGAGGTGATGATGATGATGTT